>CAUYTI010100504.1:0-21298 GCA_963575145.1 Galago senegalensis
TCCGCCTCCGAAGTAGCTGGGACCACAGGCGCCCGCCACAACGCCTGGGTATTTTTTGATTGCAGCTATCATTGTTGTTTGGCGGGTCCGGGCTGGGGATTCGAACCCGCCACCTTAGGTGTACATGGCTGGCGCCTTAGCTGGATGAGCTATAGGCGCCGAGCCGACTTTTGAGTTTTCTAAGAAAAAAAAAAATAAATTGGCCCTGTGCTAGGAATTTTACACATTTTATTCTCTGAAAACTCTGTAAGTAAGGTACATAATCCCCATTTTACTCATGAGAAGACTGAAGCCAGGTGATCTGGCCTGGGAGTCTCAGGTGAGAAGATTACTTGAGCTCAGGGAGTTTTGAGTCCAGCCTGGGCATTAACAGTGAGATCTTGTGTCTTAAAAAAGAAAAAAAAAAATAGCCAATAACCAGCAGAGTGTGAGCTGCAAGCCAAGCTGGCCTGACTTTAAACATGCATCTGCTTTTTGTATCTGCCTCCTTCCTTCATGAGAAGGAATTTCTTCACTTCATGTCACTGGACATTTTCACATGAGAAAATAACTCAATGATGTAGTGAGATTGGCTGTATGTGCCTGGAGTAAACAAAGAACTGAGGTTGCCTGCAGGGACATGTGCTTTCTTTGTGGATACCATTACCTACTGCTTTGCTCAAACCAAAGTCCCCTTATCACCAGCACCCAAACAGAGTTCAAGTGCAAAATGCACAACAACTTCAGATGGACCAAGTAACCATTTTACTGAAAACCGC
The DNA here is from genome assembly GCA_963575145.1 of Galago senegalensis. NCBI lineage: Eukaryota > Metazoa > Chordata > Mammalia > Primates > Galagidae > Galago > Galago senegalensis. The sequence goes on from CAUYTI010100504.1 coordinate 759, forward strand.
CAAGTCCCACAGCTAAGAAACCAATCTCTACAACTGGGACTACAAGTCATTAAGAGTAAATACAATATTGAAGGCCTGGGTTTGAGACATAAGGAAACAAAAAGGAAGTGAACGGTCCCTGCCTTACCCCAAGTGCTCACCTGTTTTCCAAATAGGGCTTTGAGCAGGAGGAAAGAGGAGGAAAGAGTGAAATCAAGAAGGGGAAACAATATGCCAAGGGGATTTTGGAATTTTGTCTGAGTTCAAATCCTAGCTTTCTAGGACTGTGACCATGGGCACACTATGCCTCTGTTTCCTCATCGGCAAACTAGAAACAAAAGTCCCTACTTTCCGGGGTTGTGAAGATTAGGAAGCCAGGATGTGCAATTAGCATCTATTTTTCTAAAAAATGTTACTTCTCTCTGAATCTGTGGGTGGAGGGTCAGCCTCTGACTTCGCCCTTTCTCATCTGATTTCTAGTTACTCTCCAGCTGGGCAGCTCCATACCCATAACATCAAGCCATCAACTGCTTCTTTCCTATCCTGTTCTGTTGTTTCTAGGCCATCAGAGCCTCCTATTTGGAGTGTTATTTATAACCTCTCATTCCTTCATGAACCAGCTCAGGTTTACCTTATGAGCAACATCCCCAACAACCCAAGAAGCTGTGTACTCTCGGTCTGTGGCCCCAGCATGTGGCCTCCTCTGTCCCCAAACTTAGCACCTACACCCTGTCCTATCACTTTTCTCCTCTAGCAAAGACAGAGTTCCTTCAGGGCAGGGGCTCCAGCTAATTTGGTGTTGTATTATCAATGCTTTGCCTGATTCTTGGCATCTATTCAGGTAATGAATAGCTAATCAGAACTTTCTCTTCCTTTTCTTTCTCTCTCAGCTTTTTACTTTAAAGCTGTTTCTCCCAACTCTGCATCCTTTCTACTACCTCTGTCCTATTCTCTTTCTGATCCCTTATCATTTGTCCTTTGAGACAGGAAAAGAGTAGAATTCTCCAGTTTATGTGTTATGTGTGTGTGAGAGAGAGAGGAGGTGAGGGTAAGTATAAATCAAAACACGTGTGTCAACAGAGTTCTGTGGCTCTACAGAAATAATTAAGGAAGGAAAACAGCAACTAGTGTGTGCCACTGATGACATGGGGAGCTTGATACTTCATGAAACTTAGTCCAAATTACACTAAGTACTTGTTAGAAATAAAAAACAATTGAACACTACAAAAAAGATAATTGCCCATTTCAACACAGATGTTCCCCTCCTAAGCAGCCTAGAATGTTATAGTCATATACTGTCTTTTTGTCCAGGCAAGCTATGGGAAGGAAGGGGGAATGAAGATGACTCAGGACCAGGGCTAATGTTGAAAAAAGGAGGGCAGGGGCTGCCCAAGCTTGCATACCTGGTCAGGTGAGTGCAGGATTCCAACCCAGCAATATGTGATACCAGACCTGGTTCTTTCTCCTATACCAGGCTCCTTTTAACTGAGCCATGTTCACCCCAGTGAAAGGCACCTGCTGGTATTCTCTCTTCAGCGTTAGGCTCCCTGCTCCTCCCACAATAACAACCAACTATCCGGGACACTGGTGGATGCATTTAGCCACCAAATATTAAGGGAACCCCTTCTAAGTATAGGTCAAGTGACCCAAAGGTATGCAAGACACAGTCCTTGCCCTCAAGAAGCTCTCAGTCTCTGGAAGTAGAGCACAGGATCACAACCGGGTGTGAAGAGGCCTTGGGCAGAGAAGAGGGAGTAATAAGCCCAGGGAGATGAGGCTTGAGCAGAATCCTGCAAGAGGCACCAGAGTTTACTAAGTACACAAGACTGAGCAGCACGAACAGAGAAGAGCCACAGGGACGGGGGGGGGGGGGTGTAGGGCGCAGCAGCATGGGGAACCGAAGGAAGTAGTTCTTACTAATAGAAAGAAAGAAAATGTTATGGTACCCTGTAAAGGAGAAGGTACTTTTTTGATCTAAGTATTTCAAAACTACTTACGCTACATAATCCTGTTCATCTTCTGCCTGAAAGTGGTATGTCCTATTATCTAAAAAAAAAATAAAGTGAAACTTGAGAAATTAGGGCACCTTTAAGGTATAATGCAAATTTCTAAAGTTCCTAAGGGGGGAAAAACAGTAAAAATAGGATTTTAATTTTATTTAAGTTTTATACCATTGTGTTTCGGCAGCTACACAGTTCATTTTGTCTGGTTTTTTTTTTTTACAATTGTATTATAGGAATACAATAAAAGAACCAAAACATGTGCACATATCTGGCACTTCTTTTGAAAAACCAGGAAGGAGGAGGAAGGTGCTGTCTGATCCAAGGCCATTTCCAGGACAATTCAGTATTTCCTTTTTCATTTTCAATTTGATTGTTACCTTTTTTTTTTTTTTTAAACAAATCTTTTCAGAAATGATTCATTCACTGTTCTCCTGTTCACTCTGACACTTAACCCACAGGGCAGCTGCAGCAGTAGGCATGCTGTGCTTCAGATGTGAGGGCTACTCTACAGCTGAGTAAAGGTTCAACCTCCACTACCCTGTAAGGGATGGGGTGGCCTAACTCAGATACTTCAGGCATGTATATGAGAGAAGCTTTTTCTTAAAATTCAAGATTTTCAAGGCAGCTTCAACACAGTCAGGTCAAACTAAGGTTCACAGAGCACTTCCTGAGTGAATGCTCCAGACTAGGTAATCACAGCCCTTCTCTCTCTGGGGAGAGAGATGATGTGTATGTCCCAGAACACACGAGGGTAGCAGTGCCTGGCTGAACCTCTGCTTTGTTGCTGTGTGACCTTGTCTAAGAACCTCTCAAGGCCTTAATTTTTCTTCAGTAAAATGGGAATGTGATAGGGCTTTTGTAAGGGTTAGCTTTTGCATATGAAGCACTTAGCACATAATACATGCCCTACAACTGATGACTATTATTAATACCCTACAGGTTCTCAAATCTAGGGGTTCCTGGCATTTTGAAATCATATAATAACTCCAACTTTTCGTATTTTTTTCTCATTAATAACCCAAGAAATCTCTTGGTCATGAAAATTATGGAGAATCTAAACTTCATAAAGACGCGGCAGAGAATCCAGCTTGGACTGCACAAAGAACCCCCAAATTGACTCAAGTGTTTAAGTCAGAACTGTTTTTGAGCTTCCTTTCCCATAACTGTTATCAAAAGGACTTCCAGGGGCACGAAAGTATTTTTGGTGCTTCTACACATTGATCATGCACTGTGACTGATGGTCTGCCTTGCTGGGTTGCGATACAGAAGGAAGAATATTAAGGTTAGTCCTGTAAGATTTCAGGATATTTATGAAAGTCATTTCCCTCCTATTGCCATCCCCTGAGGGTGTCCCCTGAGCTATAGTGTGGGTCAGGGAATGCACCCACAGGAACCTGCATAAGCACTGGGAACCAGCCCAGCTGAAGAACATCCCCCCTACTGGCTACAAGCTATCAGAATACAGGCTACACACTGGGGGTGGGGGTGGTGGGTGGGCTCATTATGTTATCTTACCACAAGAGAAAAGCAAGCTCTCAACCATAAGGAGAGTGATGGGATGCAGTGCCACCAATTCATGAAGGCTGAAAGCAGTTTTGCTTGGAAGCAAGAAAATGGTTTTCCCTTTAGGAATCTAATTCTGTCCCTTTTAGGACAGAATTCTGGGCAAATAGCTATACACATACAGTGGCACACCTGCATTTCCAGATCTACACCACTGGTTCTTATCAGGTACACATTAGAATCACCCAGGGGCCTTAACAGAAACCTATATCTTGGGGCCTCATACCAAAGGCTGTGATTCAGCAGATCTAAGAGACAAATGGTAACACACTTAGAAACTCTCCAAAGGGATAAAGATGTATATTCAATTATCACTGTTCTAGCTCAATGTAAAAATCTAGATTTTATTCTGCTGCTGGTTGGTCAGATCTGACACTGTGATGCCATTCTAACTGCAGGTGGGCTAAGCACTAATTAAGAGATTCGAGGGGTCTTCCTAGAGCTATATATGCAGAATAACATTAAACTGTTCCAGTGTCAACTCTGAAGAGCCCTGCTTGGAAAGGCTGCTGCTTCAACATCCAGAAAATGGAAACATACAGTTGTCAGAAGCCATAATAATGGACTCAGGAAGAAAAAGGACTCACGTGATATCAGGTCAAAAGACTTTTTGTCCTCAGCATTCGGTTTCACCTGGCAAGTGAGAAGGTTCAACTTGGCTGGTTGCCTGTTAGACTGGAATAAAGAGAAAATAGGAAGTTATATACAGCACTTTGTTCTTGCCTACAGGTCCAGTGCCCTGGAAAGCAGGCACGAGGCTCACAAGGCCTGCTCAGTGATCCAAGAATACATGTTTAGTAGGGAAGAAAACAGACATCTGGACATTGCTCCAAGTCTACTAAAGGAAGACACCACATCTGTAAGATTCCATCCTCAAATATAAGCTAATAAGCTTGGTAAAGTCTTATTTATCCCATTAGAATCTGAATCTCATTAACAAAGAAAAATATTTAGGTGCCTTACCAAATGTCTTTTAACTGTGCATAAATAATATCTCAGTGATTAATCAGAATGAAACAAAAAATAATCCACCTCACTTCCAATGCAGAGTGGGCATGGTCCATGGACCTTTCTGGAATCTAATCACATCTAAACTATATTTCTTTATTCATTTAAAATGACCCCAGTAATCAATTATTCCAAATCTCGTGTCCCAGCTATTCATGCATACAAATTTTGATTGCAAAGCAAAATTTACATTCCCTTACTTACAAGTACCATTACCACTTGCAAGGCAATGCTTAATGAGCCCCAATATCTGGAGGGAGGGAAAATAATAAGGATTTCATATCACTTACCAGCAAATCTCTTGGTCTCTCATCTAAAATAGACCCTACAGTAGCTAGACAGTTTCTAACTTAGGGAGTCCTGCCACATAATCACTCTGGTCAAACTCTTTCCTACCCTCCTGTCTGCACTGTCCAAGGTCACATGCTGACCAATGTCTGGTGCTAGGATCCCTGCTTCCTGCAGAAGCTGATCAAAGAGTGAAATGTCTTAATGCCTGGGCTGGGCTTTGCTGAATTATGAAAAGTTTGTAGAAGTAAACAATGGAACTCTTTAGCCGCCTTCCTTAACAGTCATGATACTGACAATTCCCACAGAAAGAGCATTTCCACTTGGGGAATATAAATTTTTAGGGAAAAGAGATGCAGAGGGATTAGAGAGAAGTCACATCAGTGAACCAATCAAAGCCCCAAACAACAGAGCTGGGATATGATCAGGATAATTTCAAGGGCATGCTGTACCTCTCTGCCTACATAATGGGCAGTGGAAAACTAATTTCTGTTTACCTTCCTATGCGTCCCAGACCATTTTCAAGATCTTTCTCCCTCTATAATTTCAATGAGAAAAGATACAAAACAATGCCCCTTGTTCTGTACCCTCCTGTTTCAAACAGTCTTGGGGGAGAAGTGAGAGATGCCAAGGGATTTTGTATTCACTGTAAGTACCTTTTCCTTTTTTTCTTTTTGAGAGTCTATGTTGCCCTTGGTAGAGTGCCATGGTGTCACAGCTCACAGCAACCTCAAATGCTTGGGCTCAAGCGATTCTCTTGCCTCAGCCTCCCAAGTAGCTAGGACTATAGGCGCCTGCCACAACGCCTGGTTATTTTCCTGTTGTAGTTGTCCCTGTTGTTTGGTAGGCCCAGGCTGTGTTCAAACATGCCAGCTCCGGTGTATGTGGCTGGTGCCCTAGCTGCTGAGCTACAGATGCTGAGCCTGTACGTACTTTTGATTGAAAAATGGAACTAGAAGTACAGGAGAATCTTGCCTATGAGGAAATAGTGGTTCAGACAGGATTCCTGTTCTACAGAACTGATCATCCAACCTGCAAGGGGAGATAGGAACTCATCGGTCTAATTTCTCAGACTAGACCTGGAGATTGGGTTGCTAAAAGGCTCAGACTCCAAAATCAGCATCTGTAGCTACAAATCTAGCCTAGTTCAGTATAAAAAAGGAATTGTTAGTACTACATCTCATCCTTTTGGATGTTGATACAATTGCTGGATTTCATACATGAATGACTATGACATATGACTGCCTGAAAAGGTAGTATTATGTTCCAATTTGGAATCCACATTTAAAGAAGGATGCAGAAAAGCTTATGAAGATCCAGAGATGATTAAAGGGTTAGCAAATGGAAACTTTGAAGATAAGTTAAAGGCAGCACTTAGTCCAGAGGCTACGGGGTAACTTACAACCATCTTCAAGTACAGGAAGGCTGTTAAGAGGAAGACTGGGCAGCTGTTTTCCATATGCAGAGAAAAAGAATGCACTTTAGTTGTAGAAGATGATTTGGGCCAGATGTAAGAAAGAACTTCCCAAGCTTAAGTTGATTATGCATTATAAAAAGTTCCAGGTTTCTCAAGTAATAAAAGCCTTTTCTTTAAAACATTTAAGAATTTTTAGACACTAGTCATGTTTGAATGTGGGAGAGGGTTAACTTGATTTCTTAACCTTTCCAAATCTAGGTTTCTCTGGTGTTTCTGAACCTTCACCAACAGATATAACCAAGCGATACAGAATCTTTAAAAGAGGGAAAGCCACTTAGCTCAGCATTAACTGTATTCCAGCAAGTTCAAGAGCACCACTCACCTCTCATGTCTAAGTGTGAACTGTTTCAAAGCATTTTGTGGGAAAACTGATAAGGGTTTTTATATAGTTTAAGTCATTCCATGTTTTTTGACCCATAACTTCAATGGTGATGCCATATGATGTTTATTCTCTTAGAAGTTTGTCACATCTACTGGACTGACATTTGCTCCATAACCACATTCGACAGATGTCTTGCCTATAATTAATGCCCTTCCCCAAACTGAGTTGCCAGGAAGGCATTTGACAAATGACCTATCATCCCAAATGTGACTTTAAGAAGCAAAGAATACAATTTGTGACTGTAAAAGCAGCTGGCATATCTGGTGCTGAGCCTAGAAATACCAGAAAGGGAAGTGATTCAATCATAGTCCAAGGACCAAGGCATCAGACACATGTAAATCACTACAGTAATAATACCCATTCCAGATGTTTGTATAACGTTCCAAGGTTTCAAAGCACTTTCTTGATATTTAAGTACTAATTTATAGGTATATTGGTTAAAGAAGGTATAATCTTTTCTGGGGTTTCAGCAGACTAAAATCAGAGTGAAACTAAATGACTTGCCCTGGGCTACATCACAGTAGAATAGTTTAGGAAATGCTTTCACATTGTTAAGTACAGGAGACAAGGAGGAAAAAAAGGGGGAAAAAAACACAGGAAGCATTTATGTATGGAGTCTTTGCTGTTGATGATTCCTCTCCTGCTCAGAATAAACGCCCCCGCCTGTATCAGGACCTCCAGGGACCACTGTCAGCCAGCCCCTCTGTCCTTGCTCCTGCTGCTGGGGAGGGGGCAGTGGTCCTGCCTGCTGCTACATGGTCCTGCATGCTCCTGTTCAACCCCTCAGTTCCTTCAGGTCTCTCATTAATCGGCACCTCTTGGGAGAGGTGGCCAGTTCCAGCCTCGTACACCCTGCTGTATTCTCTTCCTGGCTCTTGGCACTCTTTGCTTCTTATTTTTGTCCCATTAAGGGTACTCTTTTTGCACATTAAAATGTATCTGGCATACAGCAGGCACTCAATAAATATTTATCGAGTGTATAACTGCATTCCAGGAACCTCACATGTACTATCTCATGTACTGCTAATGTGGAAAGTCTTTTTAGTTTCTTCCACTAAATGAAGAAATGGTAGCCCAGAGAGGTAAGGTAACGTTCTCAAGATCTCCCAGTAAGGAAGGAGTTTGGGTGGATCAAAGCCCTCACTCCTGCATCCACTGTGGAGTACGACTTGGATGCACTTGGAGCACTATGACATACCTCAGGGAATAACAGCTGGGTGCCCCAGCACAAGAAATTATCTCCTCCTGAGAAGAGAAAGAGCTAGAAGTAAACGAAGCAAATGTTTCAAAGACTAACTTCTTGGGTTATTTGATTCTCCCAAGTACTTTTTATAATTGACGAAAAAAGAAATTTTAGACACCCATTTAAAATTTCTACTCATTTACTCATTTGACACATACAGTAGAACCATTGCTGACCACCTACTCAAGGTGACATCATTTTCATAGACTGGACACGTACCACATGTACGTACCAGTACAGCAGGCCTAGTTCCTAGTTGATCATCTTTGTATGTCGACCAGTTTGTTAGAATGGTCAAGTTACAGAGTTTCCACTGCTTCTTTATTAAGCCTCTACCACATTCTAAGCACATCCAAAAAACATGATGCCCATGCCATCAAGAAGCCATGGGAAATAGATCTGATCGTGTGCCCAGAACATGGCTGGTGCCTGGGGGCCTAGGCTCAAGAGTATGCACCAAGGACTTGGGCGACACTAAGAGAGACAGCTGCCACCTTCAGTGAGGATTTGGAGAAGGACTATGGACAAGGCAGAAGAGTGGGAAGAGCAAGGAGGAGCAGGTACAAAGGCCTGGGGCATGACAGGGGACAGCAGGAGCAGGCGTGTGGAGCAGAGGGGCAGGCAGGACAAGTGGTGCTAAGGAGTTCATGCACCCATCCCAGGAGCTCTGGCAGCTTACTGAAGGAAGTCAATCAGGCAGTAACCAGTGAGACCCGCACTGCTGATGGAGGAGACCTGGCATGGCTGAGAGAATAAGGCAGATGAGCAATGACAAGAGCCTGGAATAAAGCTATGGCAGGGGCACCAGGGAACTCGATTCAGGTCACATGAAAGGTTTCTAATAGCCCAGTGCACACATCACCCCAATACAGCATGAGTTACCCAGTGTAGGGAGGTGAGCGGTGAGTGGAGGGAAGGATACGATGTTCTGAACGCTCTCTCCAGCAGAGTCTCTTTCAAGAGCTACAAAGTCCTTCTACTCTGAATAGTTATGACGCCTTTCACAAATGAAGGTTTTATGACAGTTCCTTAAACTCCCAAATCATCCCTTGACAGATTTTACTTTTTATTGATAATGCATATACACTGAAGAAAAATTAGCAGCCAGAGACAGTGCAAAGCAGCCAAACATTACTTGTTAATATACCCAGCAGTAATCATTGCCACTACCTTTATTTGAACAAAATGTGAGATTTTTTTTTTTAAATGTGTTGTATACATTGTTTTGTAAACTGCTTTTTTCCAACTAATAATATACACAGATGTGTTCATTTTACACACAAGCGGGTGCACACATACTCAATAAGGGCAACAAATCTATTCAGGATTTTGATTTCTGAAAATGTTTTAGCTGGGGACACTCTGGGTACATTCCATGAACAGAAGTGATGAAGTCATTATGCCTCTGACGTAATGGTCTGCCACCCAAACAGAAACTGGCCATTCAGCTAGGAAAGTCACTAGAAATGAAAGGAGAAATGCATTCAGAAATAGAGTGAGTCAATTCTGATTAATTTTCTGCGTCTTCTGAATGAAAACAAACACCACGCATTTGTCCTTAGACAGCTTAGTGTGCACCGTGGTGCAGTGTTTTTGCTGGAAGTGTGAAGTTGTTCGTGCAGGCATATTTCTCAGCAGAAAACAGCTGCTACTGGAATTAGTATCCAGAAAGGAAATTATTTCCTTCCATTCTCCTACTGAATTGCTCTGTTTCACAAATAAGAAGCGAGCATCATTAATTACTTAGGAAATAAGCCCGACCCCGCCAGTCTGAGGCTGATGGGTAGAGAGAGGTAAAAGTAAAATAATAAAGCTTTCTTCACTTCCTATGTCAATGCTTGGAAACAGTTGCTCAAACCATTATGATAATTTCAAAGTTTTCATTCAATAGATATTTATTTATACACTTAGCATGCTCTAGAGCAGTGGTTCTCAACCTTCCTAATGCCGCGACCCTTTAATACAGCTCATGTTGTGGTGACCCCCAACCATAAAATTATTTTTGTTGCTACTTCGTAACTGTAATTTTGCTAGTTATAAGTAGTAATGTAAATATCTGATACGCAGGAGAACCCCCCCAAAGGGGTTGCGACCCACAGGTTGAGAACCGCTGCTCTAGAGGAACATACACATTTGGCATGCAATCAATAACCACAATAAATTCAGGTACAAAACGACCGGCCAGCACTGCAGAGAGACCTTATTGCCAAAATTTTAGTGCATTAAAATGACTGGCTTTGGAAATTATTTTGGTTTATTTGTGGCAAGATAGCAATTTTTTTTTTTAACTTGAGCATCTGAAGTGCTAGGTACTTTCTATACATTCCATTATATAATTCTTGCTCTATGAATTGGGTACTGTTACTACACCCATTTCATAAATGAGAAAACCAAGGGTCAGGAAGGTGAAGTAAACTAATCCATGTCTTACAAAAGGAAAAACGCAAAGCTGAGATCTGCACAAATCTCCTTCCACTTAAGCTGTCTGACATCAAGGCAAGCACTTGGAACACTTGCCAAATTAAGTTTTGCCTTTTCTGATTCTTCCTGCTTTTTTACAGCTAGTTCCATCATATTCCTGCCAGATCACTTAATATTTCTGCTGAGAAATCCCACCTATTCTCAACATGTTTGAAATTCCAAACTTACTATCCCTAAGGCCACAGCTAAAGCTCCCCCATCCTTTCAGTGACCTTCAGACAGCTAAGGAGAGAGGCTAACTCTCTAGCTGAAGTAATCCATTCTAGAGTGTGGGTTACTACGGATTCCCTTAGCCCTTCCAAACATTTTACCTATGGGACTAATTTCCAGTTGGCAAAGTATGTATAAGAAAGAAATATTTCAAAATGGAGCTTTTCAAGAAAATCTCATTTATTGCAGTAAGAAACCTGTTGTTTTACTTCTAAGACTATGTTCTGCTCTAGAATCAACATTAAACAACGCCATTATGTCAACAGAAAAGGTTATCAGGGGTCCTGGTAAGACGTGGAGCGAATGTCTCTGCTCCTGATGTGTATGCCAGATACATCCATTTAGGCATTCCCACACACACTTAGAAGCCAGTATATGCAGTCTGGCCCAGCGAAGGAAGAATAACTCACTTTTTCCTATTTAACTACAGTAGGTACTTTAATCCATGCCTTGGTATCCAACAAGAATTCATAAAATGAAAACCTCCTGACTTAGAATATTTGTATGCAATGTATTAATTTGACAATAAAGTACAAGTAATATGGTGTATATTTTAAAAAGGTATTCTCCTTGCATTTTATTAGCAATATGGACTTTGAATAGCTGAGACAAAAGTATAAGATGTTTATATTAGCCTCACACATAAAAGGGCAGCCCATTAAAACAAAGGCATCGTCATCTCAAAGAGTATATAGCATTTACTTGTGATAGGCTCCATGCTAAGCACTTTACATATACAGGGTGTCCCAAAAGTGACCATATGTAAAAAAAAAGGGTACATTTACAAAATATGCACTACAAAATTTTATAAAAATATTTAAAAAATATTCTCTACATGTTGGCCATCTCTTTCTACACACAGAAGTCTCTCCCACTCACGACAAACACATTCCAAGATATCTGTCATTATAATTTTTCCTATGTATGGAGACTTTGGAACATCTTGTATTTACTCATTTAATCCTCACAAGCACCCTGAAAGTAAGTACCACTATTACTACTTCTATTTGACAGATGCGGAAACCAAGTCACAAAAAAGGTTAAGTAACTTTGCCATGAGGTTATGGCTGATAACGTCAGAACATTAGGTAAACATAAAATATTTTTTAGAAATACATCATTCTTTGTTTTGGGGGGTTGGGTGGGAGGTAGCAGGACTGTTCAGACTGCAAGCTTTTTGTTTTATACTTTCCAATTTGTAAAATCAGGATTTTCTTTAGAAAATGGTTCTTAAAAACCATTCAGATACCCTGTAATGAAATGGGCACACATTCTGAAGATGTGGGCTCTAAATTAATGAGGTTTTACTCTTTTCATTTTTCTACTAGAGTTATGGAGTCACACTGGAAGCACACAGAATGACATGCATGTGTCAGACCTCCAAGGCGAGGTTTAAAAACCTCAAATAGCTATGGTTTTGATCTCTAACCTCTTTTATATTTTAATGATTCAATTTCTTTCTCCTTTTTTAATTTATGAAACAAGTTCCTTGTGGGAGTTTCTTCCAATTTCTGTTCAACTTGAAAGCATGAGAGCTTTACCTGTCAAGGTCCTCGAATCTTAGGCAGAATAAGCACTGTGATATCCTTGTGATTCCAGAGGATTTGCCGAAAGAAGACGTCAAGGCTGTGATGCTTGCTGTTCTTTGAAGCACAAACGGGAGACTGCTATAAAAGACCTGGCTTTAGTGGAGCCATACTCTGGGAACTAAGGCTTCTGATAGTTTGGGAGGTCTGGAGCAATGCAATATTCTGCTAACTTAGAAAAGCAACTTATTAATTTGTAGATCACTATGGAAGTTTTGAGACAGACTGTGTTATGGTCCATTATTTCACTTCCAAGAAACAGGCGACTTTTCTGATTCACTCGTGCAAGTTTCAAATTGCTCGGCTCATCCATGTTGCTAGGAGGGCTTCATTTGTTTCTGTCTGGGCGAATTTTATATTTCTTGATTTTTGTAAATCTAAAAACTTTTAAAATGGCCCACATACTATAAAGTACATGTCAGAATAGAGAAGCAACCATAATTTTGGAGGCAAGCAGGCCTGGGTTTGAGTCTAGGCCCAGGCATCTACTAATAGAGCTGTGAGCAAGTATAACACCTTAGCCTGTCTGAGCCTCAACTTATCTCACCAAGTAGAGGGGAAATCACACCATCTTGGCTGTTAAAACTAACTGAAGCATGTATAACAAGTATCCGGTGCTCCACTTCCAAGTGGGAGACATCTCAGGCCTTTGGAATTCAACTTCTTAGGTTCAGATATGGCTCTAGCACTTAATGATCATGTGACTTTTAGATTTTTTTCCCATTAAAAACAGAGATAAGCGTTATCCCTAATAAATTATAAATGTTAAAGGTGAAAACATTTGTAAAGAGCCTAGCATGGAGTGTGTGCTCAATAAACGTCAGCTACTATCTTTATAATTACTATTTCCCAGGTATCTCCTCTGATGGTGTCCACAGAGCTGATACACAGTATTCTGCTATTATCAATTTCCCTTCAGGCATCCTCAAACTGCGGCCGTGGGCCACATGCGGCCCGCCAAGGACATTTATTTGGCCCACTGGGTGTTTTTGCTGACGCTGCCTGTCCTGCTTAGCAGCCGACTCGTCCTAGGGCCCGCAGTTTGGCCCTCCAATGGTCTGAGGGACAGTGAACTGGCCCCCTGTTTAAAAAGTTTGAGGACCTCTGCTCTAGGGACTTAGGATATAGACACCAGCCTTGGAGAAAGCTCAGACCTGCCCACTGCTCAGATTTAACTGCTTTATCTATTAAAAGGATACTTAACTAGAATAAAGGAAGTGGTGAGAATTAGAGTTCAAACCACCCAAATTCTGACTGAGGTCCACAGCCAGTTCACAAACTTTACACATATCGCTCCCACTGGCTGCAGGTTTCCAAGGTTCTATGCCTCCCCCCCAACCCCTGCCCCAAACACTTCTTGTCTCTCTGTTTATAAAATTGTCAAACAATGGTGAAGGAGCATAGTGGTACTTGAGTCTGGCTGACCATTAGAATTATCTGGGAAGTGGCATTTGGGCTTCAACTCTGTTAGAATTAAATCAGAACCTGTGGGGGTGGAAGCAGATCATGCTAATGTCAGGGCTGAGATTCACTAGATTAATTTAGCCAACTACAAGCTCTTCTAATCATTTGTAATGGTTCATTCAGATGCAGGCAATGAGGGTTTTCATCCGGAATAAACTATACTGATACTGCTAATATGTAATCTTGGGATTTAAATAGTGAAAAGATGACCCTTCATTAGAATTCAGATATAGTAAAAATTCCTGCTGCATGTAATGTTTAGAAGAATAAATAACTTATAAGATGTAAACAGATAAATTTCTAAACTTACATTTGAATTTGGGAAGCCCTCAAATATGCACCAATGTCTTCAATTCTGCATTTGCAACGTGACAGAAGCCTACAAGGTATACCACAGTAACCCTGAGATTTAGAAACAGTGCTGTTTCTTTCATATATCCCAAAAATGTTATTTGTACTGGAAAAACTGTTATTTCTTTTGCCAGTGAACATGACTGTGGAGAAGATTTGATATCACAGCCTTGGACCTGCATCTGCCTTCCCACCCCAACATCTTGCAATTTTGCCAGGCTGGAGTGTGGTGGCTACTACAGGCCGTTATTGTGCACTCTGGCCTTGAACTCCTGGCCTCAAGTGAACTTCCTGGCTCAGCTCCCCCAGATAGCTGAGACTCTAGGCATGCACCATTGTGCCCAGCTTGTGACTACATTTTGAATTTGATTCACGAAAGTTAACTTCTGGTCTTTTTTTTTTAAAGAGGAGGAGAGGTGAATTTTCATGTCACAAGGGCAGCACGGTGAGAAGCTGGCTGAGAAAATGAAGGGAAAAATGGCACCATCTTAATTGACAGAGGGATATGAAATAAAATTATAATTCAAATAGAGGAGAGGGCAAATCAAGTAGGGAAATAAAATAATATTGTTCAGGAAAAAATACTGGGTCATGTTCATTCTTGACCTTTGACTCTTTTAGACAGCAGTAGCTTTCCAAGAGTGTTAGTGAAACCTCCACACTCTTCAGAGGGAAGTGAAAGTGCTATCATTTCTCCTTAGCTTTCCTGAACACACCATCCAGCTTCAGGATTTTGCACCGTCTCTTCCCTTTATTGCAGCAGTTCTCAACCTGTGGGTCGTGAACCCACTGCTCTACTGGGACTGGTCCTCACCTGCTTTTACTTTTAAATACCCAGAAAAGTGCTTCTTGTCCACACTAAAGTAGCTGCCCATTATTCTCCATCACAGCCTTCTGTTCACTTCTTTTAAGGCACCTGTCCTTCACTTGAGGGCAGGGGGCACTATTCATCACATCTTCTGAAGTACCTACATAGCCACATGCCTGGGGCTGGGTTTGGAATAAAAGCATTTTAATGAGCAAATTATGCCATTCATTAATTCAGAGATGGGTCACACTGTCACCAGACTGGAGTGCAGTGACATGATCATAGCTTACTGCAGTCTTGAACTCTTGGGCTCAAGCAATTCCTCTGCCTTAGCCTTCTAAGTAGCTGGCACTACAAGTGATACAAGACCTCACCTGGATAATATTTTTAAATAAATTTTTTTTAGAGATGAGGGTCTTGCTGTGTTGCCCGGAAGGATCTCGAACTTCTGGCCTCAAGTGATCTTCTTGACTCAGCCTCCCAGGATTAACAGTATGAGCCCCCCTCCTCAGCCATGCCCATTTTATATCTAAAAACCAAGGCTCCAAAGTCTTAGGTAACTTACTTAAGGCCCAATAGGTTGTTTGGGAATTTGAACCCAAGTGTAAGTGGCTCCAAAATTTGTCCTCTTACAACTCATAGTTTTGCTTTCTAATCTGTTAAAGGAAAGGAAAATGTTCTCTTGGTGACAATGGGGAGTCCAGGATAGCCTTTGACTACCATAAAGGCCAATTACAAAAACAAGATTATTGAACACATTGCAAAGGGAGCAATCCAATCTGCAGGTTTCTTTGTGCTTCCTGAATGTACTTTCAGTGCATCTTTTTTTAAAGCCCTGGCAGCTGAATGTTTTCTTCAGGGCTCTGGATAGGAGAAAAAACCAATAGTTCTTAGGAAATGTTCACAGATCCAAAGTGCCATGGACAGGGACAGACATATTAAATACTTGCTTTAGTGAAATGCCCTAGAAGGTGACAGAGCTGCTGTTAACCCCTAACAGGCAGCAATTAAACGTCTATGAGAGAACGGGTACCCTGTACCACCTTTACAAATTAGACTGAGGAGTACAGAAAATAGCAATGTAAACAGTTTAAAATGGAAGCAGTAACATAATAGAGAACAAGCAATACCCATAATAGCTGACATTTACTGATCCCTAGTTCTGCCCTACTTCCTGTTCTAATTATTTATAATCAATGAACTAATTTAATCTTCACAACTACCTATGAAATAGGCACTATCAATAGCTCCTTTTTATTTAGATAGAAATCCTCAGTAGGGATTTAGTGTCAACACTGGAAATCAAACCCAGGCATCCAGCTCTGAGGTTCCAGATGCCATGATCCTGCCTCAAGATGACACTAACTACTGCAGTCTTCAAATTTAAATATAATCCTAAGACTCCTTGTAATATCTTCATGAGGAGTACACCTTCGTCTCCTCTGTTCCTAGAACCCCTTACAGCAGTGGTTCTCAACATGTGGGACACAACCCCTTTGTAACAATGAAAATACACTGTGGCATCAGGAAGGTTGAGAACCACTGCCTTACAGCTATCTCTACTCTAAGATGCCATGACTGATTCAAGGAGTGAAGGAGTGACAAGGTACTTTTTTCTTTTCTTTTTTTTTTAGAGACAGAGTCTCATCTTCTTGCCCTGGGTAGAGTGCTGTGGCATCACAGCTCATAGCAATCTCCAACTCCTGGGCTTAAGGCGATTGATTCTCTTGCCTTAGCCTCCCGTGTAGCTGGGACTACAGGTGCCTGCCACAACACCCAGCTATTTTTTTTGTTGCAGTTTGGCTAGGGCCGGGTTTGAACCCGCCACCCTTAGTATATGGGGCTGGTGCCCTACCCACTGAGCCACAGGTGCCGCCGAGTCTCATTTCAAAGAACTATTATTCATGAAACTTTCAAAGACCTACCAACAATCTGGCCTGTGAGGAAAGGCCTATGATGCCATGCAGAGAGGCTTTGAGGCTTGAAAACTGGTCAAGCTGCTTATAAACTGCATGACCCTGGGTAAAGAATTTAATCTCTAGCCTCATTGATAAAATGCAGCTTCATTAAAATAGTATTCACTGAAGGCTAACTACATGTTCAGGCAGAGTGTTAGGTATTGGGAATTCGACAGGAGTAAGATGTTGTCCTCTGCCTCCTAGGAACTTCCAACCTGTGAGAAATGAAGACAGCAACACCCATCCTGAAGGGCTATCTTGCAGATTAAGTGTAGGGCACACGCTAAGTGCTCAATAAATTGTAGTTTTCCTTTGTTTTTCAACCCAGTATTTAGATAGTATGTGACCCTGAGGTCAATAAATTCAGGGACTAAGAATTTTTGAGTATAGCTTCTGGGGCGTTGCCTGTGGCTCAAAGGGGTAGGGCGCTTGGCCCCCTATGCCCGAGGTGGC
The DNA here is from genome assembly GCA_963575145.1 of Galago senegalensis. Lineage (NCBI taxonomy): Eukaryota > Metazoa > Chordata > Mammalia > Primates > Galagidae > Galago > Galago senegalensis. The sequence continues at coordinate 18,013 of CAUYTI010100504.1, forward strand.
AGGTTCAAACCCAGCCCTGGCCAAAAAGTGCAAAAAAAAAAAAAAAAAGAGTATAGCTTCTTATACTGAAATTAATCTTATAGGTTTATTCCAATAAAGTAATACTTTATAATTCTCATATTTTCTATTATAATTTGCTTTATCCATATCTATACTATGAGGCTTTTAGTCATAAAAACAATTCAAAGGTATAGAAATCTCCTTATGATAATTTAGTGGCTTGATAGAAGTTTCTTTATTCTTAAATTGAGGCTTAGTAAAATATTTGTTGTAAGTTTGTTTGAATTAGAATTTTGAAATGAAAACATCTAATACTATGTTTGAAACACACTAGATGTTCCTCTGCTGCTGTCATGAATACTGTTACTGTGACACAAATTCAGAGATTACCACTGAAGTGGTTCCTACAGTGCTGCATTACTTTGAACCGTGAAGTAAAAAGAAAACAACTTAGGTCTTTTAACAGATACAAAAGCAATGAATTTGTGGATGAAAGCTTCGAAGAGTAGGCTGTACATCTTCAGGTGTATGCAGAAATGCATTTCTCCCTAGAATGGTAAGCTAGGGAGACAAAGGGCCCTGCAGCAGATCTTGGTCTGGTGGTTAAGCCAGCAGACCTATACCACTAATCTAACCCCACACTTGGTTTTCTCATGAACCACTCTGATAAGTACAATCTGCAAATATGACACTGATTGGGCCCTTTAAGCCAAAAGAATTCTCCTGTGTTAAAGGGCTCCAAACAAAGGCCTCAAGTTTTCTGACAAGACTCTACCTGTTCAAAGATCACTGAATCCCTTTATGCTTTTCATAGAAAGCTGCTGGTCTTAATTTCAACCTAATTCTAAGTAATCGATGGTGTTTGCAAGGACAGGAAAAGCCAGCTAAAACTGGCTACAGGAAACTTTCTGTGGAGGCAGGAGCATGATTACAAGTGAAATAACCGGCAGCAAAGAAGTCTGCTCTAAAGCCAATGAATTGTAGGGAGCAGAATAAAATAACACAAATCACCAGGAGGGAATCAGAACTTAGGGGAGAAAACCATTGTTCCCTGGCTGCTCTGCTCTCATTGTTCCCTTTCCGGCTCTCAGGAAAGCTCCCATGTTTCTAGCAGGAGGGGCTGCTTGTCAACATATTTCAGTTTTGCCAACAACATCCAATGAACTAACAATAATAGCAGTGATAACTATTAACAGTGCCTACACATGACATGCTATCTCCTTGAATCCTCTTGTGACTTTCATGAGTTAAATACTTTCCCAAGGTCACAAAAGTAGATAGAAAATCTGGGATTTGCAGTCAAATCTAACAGATGCCACAGTCCATTCTCTTAGCCATTAAACCATGTAGCCAATGTGATATATGTTGTTCATTAGACCCTTAACAATGCATGTAAACAGTTGGCTTGGCCACAGTAAAAAGGGAGACCAGGAGAAAAAAAAGGGACTGGGAAGATAATTTTTAATTTTTAGCAAATTGCTCAAGGTCATGTAACTAGCAAGTAGTGCTGATTCACTTTATCAACTATGATCTCCCATCACTCTCCAGAGCCTTCCACAGATTCCTAAGAAAAGCTAACAGAACATGATAAGGCCACTATGTAAGTTGTCAAAATGCTTATCAAGGACTATTACAGCCAGACAAATCTCAGGGAAAAGTTCACCAGCAGAAGCTAAAGAAAGTTAGGGTATACCTAGTAAACGCTGGACTATAAAAACTCCTGATCTAAATGGCCAGAAATTTTTACTCTAGCACACACAGCTGTGTATGGGACTAAATAAAAACAGGCCAAAATTATGTAATGTCCCACCTGTGTATCTTTGATGCCTTGCCAGAACATGACAGAATGAAAGCTTAATAAAAGACGGTTGAATACATGAATGTGTTAGACAGCCTCGATCACAATTACTAACTGGTCCAAATCTGTGGGCAGGATTTCTGGATTGGTGGCCAGCCATAAATGGCACAATAGGTAAAAATTTCCACTGAGTTGTCTGAGGGAAACTGAAGACCACTGAGGAACCACCACAAGTATTCAGTTGGGGGCAAGGGATGGAGATGATACAACTACTCAAGTTCCATAAAGGACAACAATCTTTAAGATGTATGCAATCACCTGCCTTGAAGGACTTGGCCACAGGTGCGTACTGAGCACCTTCCGAGTGTCAAGTTCTGCATGAGGGGCTGAAGACAGAAAGAGGAACAGGAAGGACCAATGCTAGCGGGGAGCTTAGAGTCTAGTAAGACAATGGGTTCTGCAGGAAGAGAGAGAGAAAAACAAGGCTGTACAGACTCATGTCAGACAAACCCAAGTTTGAATTTCCAATTATGCCAGTTACTAGACAAGTTAGAGCTCTTCTTTGCGCTTCAGTTTTTTCATCTGTAAAAGGAAGGATATAATACTTCATGGGTTGTCAGGAAGATTAAATGAAATAAATTTTGTGAAGGTTAATCATACTTCCATTCTCCTTTGATAGAAAGAAATCTAAACCCAGCTATAAGTAATAAAAAACTGCCAGTGTAATAAATGCTCATCCCTCACTTATACTATCCTGTTAGCAATTAATTGCTTATGGTAACTCAAAGACACCACTTGGCAAAAAATACTACTATACATTAAGAATGAGCTTCGTCTCCAGGCTGAGGTTACTTGGCAAACCAGGCATATTTTAAGAGACTCTTGGCATGTACTTTGCCAATCTCTGCATTTTTAAGAATGGACAATAACTTTTTGCTAGCTTTCAAAGGGCAAAACTTACTGCATACTTCTTCGGTGACAACCAAGATAGAGTATTTATATATTTTTTTGGCCCTACATTATTTTGTCATGCAAAGAACATCCTTTGTCATCTTTGTAATTCAGAAAAATAGGTTATTCAGGACAACCAATATTTCTCTAAGGAGAAGATCATAAAATCAAATGATACTCATTTCAGTTTGAGGGAACAACAAAAAAGCTTCTGGTGCCCCAGACCAGAATGATGTAGACAACACAAAGCAAGATAAAGCCAATGCTCTTTTTTAAATTTTTTTTTTTTTTTTGTAAAAGACTATCCTAAACTCCCTGACCCAAATACATACCTTAAACACATTCGACCAGAATTTTACTGTTGGCGACATCACTTGATTTGCTTCTTGGTGCTTGAGGCCAAAAAGCGTAACACAAGAGCAGCATAAATTAACAGACACACTTACCGTGGCATGGGAGATGGTCAGAATCCCATTCTTAACGGCACACTTCCTCCTCTGCCATACTTTCCGGATCCTAAAAAGGAAGTTAAACATA
>CAUYTI010100508.1:0-36748 GCA_963575145.1 Galago senegalensis
GGCTGCAACCAAAAAATGGCCGGGCGTTGTGGCGGACGACTATAGTCCCAGCTACTTGGGAGGCTGAGGCAGGAGACTCGCTTGAGCCCAGGAGTTGGAGGTTGCTGTGAGCATGATGTCATGGCACTCTACCCAGGGGGATAGCTTGAGGCTCCGTCTCAAAAAAAAAAAAGAAAAGAAAAGAAAAGAAACAAGATGTGGGAACTCCATTCTAAACCTAAGAGATAGGGCTGTTTGTGTGCAAGGTACACTTCCGAGAAGTTTGATTGCTGTGACTGGGCTTGGACATCCAGCCAATGCCATCAGGCCGGTGAGTAGAGAATTTTGTCATAGGGAAGGTAAAGAAATATGCATAACAAGGGTGAGCTTCAGTTCACTTCACCTCACGCATTTGATTCAACTTAACTAACAATACAGGTTTGTTACTTGGAAATAAAAGGAAATGGAAAACAGATGGAAATCTGACCAAACTGTGCTAATAATTCCTTACTAGATCTTTACACATTTGCAGCTGAATAAAAGGCATTGTATTATGTTTTCAGGAAATAAGCACTTCTTATTTTGGAGAAATAATCAGGAAAAGATTTTTATAATTTAACACGACCTTTTATTGCCTTGTGTCAATAACAAAATTTAGAGTTTGTTTCAATGTTTCTCTTACTACACTGGTAAATAAATTTCGCAAACCAAACAGGAAGCAGCCTCATTAACCTATGACAAAGGAAAAAGTGTCGCATCTAAAAAGAACACGGAAAAGTTAAAAAGTTAAAAAATGTCATATCATCCTCAATGTATTACATTGCAATGTATTACAATAACAGCAAAAGACAGAAACCAGATTTGACTGAAAGTCATGAAATCAGCAAAAACTGGTATTTTACATAGAAAACTTACTTTCTATCTTCAGAGGGTAAAAAGAGAGAGAAGGCAGGAGTTTCCAAAGAGAGAAATGATTGGAAATTATCTTTAAACTCCAGATGGACATGCAAATTGCTTATGTCAGACATGAATTCTTGCTGAAATTTAAATAAATATTGCCAGAAAATTGGCAGAATGGGAACATTAGAACAAAATATGTAAAATGTCATGTGTTTGACTTGTCCCGGAATTTGGGCTTGTTCTGAGATTCAAAAAGATGTGGACCTAAAAATGTCCAACGAGGTGGTGACCAGGTCTACTCACACACAGGTAGGACTGTCAAGGTGTCGTGAGAGGGAATGCTTACTTCAAACTGCTTGAGAGCCAGGTCTCTGCAGAACCCTTGTACACCATTAGTGGGAATGAAGATTAGGATAGCCATTACGGAAAACTGTGAGGAGAATCCTCAGAAAAGTAAATATATAACTACCATACGAGGCAGCAATCCCACTTCTGGGTATTAACCTAAGATCTGAAATCTGTTTGTCAAAGTGGTTAAGTGCACTCCCATGTTCATGGCAACACTATTCACAAATAGGCAAGTTATGGAGTCAACCTAAGTGTCCATCACCAGAAGAATGGATAAAGAAAATGCAGCATATATACACAATGGCACACCACTCTGCTGTTTTAAAAAAGGGGGGGGAGATTCTATCATTTGCAAGAATGTGGATGGAACTGGAGAATATTATGCTAAGTGAAATAAACCAGGCGCAGACAGACAAATACCCCACATTCTCACTTAATGCATGGACTCTAAAACAATCAAAATCAAAGAAGCAGAGAGAAGCATGGTGCTTCCAGAGGCTAAGGGGTAGGGGAAAAGTGGAGGTCATGGTCAAAGGGTACAAAATATCAGGCAGGAGAAAAACTTTGTTTTCAGACCGATTGACCTACGGAGCAGCACAGTGACTCTAGTCAGTGATGTATTGTACATTTCAAAATTGATGAATGAATTTCAAATGTGTTCACCACCAAAAATGATAAAAATGATTTGGGGTGTGGTTATGCTAGTTAATTTGTTTTAACTATTCCACATTGTGTTCATAAGTCATAGCATTGCTTTATATCCCACAAATATATGCAATTATAAGATAAAGAATAAAAAGATGATGAGGGTCATCCTGGATTTTTAAAAATTCAGTGGTAAGCTAAAAATAGAAGAGTCAGTCAAGTGTACTGCTTTAAGGAAGTAGAATTTTTTAAAAGGATTTGAAAATCAATAAGTCAAAATACACCAAGGGTCTTAAAGTTGCATCACAGAGCCCAAATGCCCTTCCAATGCCACCCCCCTCCATATCCTGACACCCCACAATATTTCCCCCACAAGCAGATCAAAGTCTACCCCAAGAAAAGGCCACTGAAGCAACCTTGAAAGAGTAAATGGCTACAAAATTGAGGAGTTTTTGTCAATTAATAGCTGCTTTTCTGAGTTCTGGCAAATATTTATGCTCTGCCTGTTTATCCTTTTTTTTTTCTTTGAGACAGAGTCTCACTCTGTTGCCTGGGCTAGAGCACTTTAAGAATAATATAGTCCTCCTTCTGTTCAAGATACTATAACAGAGATCACATTCATTCTCTTACCTGAAACAATCAAGAAACCAGACAAAATATTCCAAAGTAGTTATAAAAATGCTGGACATCAAACAACAAACAACAGCAATTCCTAAAAAAGATAGGAAATGAATGAGCCGTGTAACCATGCCCCAACTTGCTGTGGAGTCTCAGGAGGCAGGAAGAGGGCATCTCTGGAGTTGAGAAAATGGAACTGAGACTCTGGGGAAACTAGAGTTGGCAGCATGGAACCTTGGAGAAGAAAGAGCTGCTCAGAAAGGGAACCCAGGCACCTGCAGATGCTGTCCCTCAGATATGCAGCAGAGTAGTGATCAAACAATCCAGTCCAGAGGGAAGAGCACCCAGCATCCTCTCAGGGCCAGGAACAAAATTCATGAAGCATCAGGTGGAGCACTCAGATGGGATTTGCCTCAGTTGTGGGGAAAAAACTCACCTTAGACTATCTGTTGCTCTGCCTCTCAAAACTTGAAAAACTCCCAGCAGGACAATTGTTAAATCAGAGTGTGTGCACAATTATATTTTGATATACCCCTCCCTGTTTGACTAAAAAGTCTTTCAGCTCATGCCATCCATTTTGCAGTTATCATCAAGGGATTTATCTATTTACTTCTCAATCAGATGAGTAAATGTTTATTCTTATGGCTCATCTCCCTTTCTTTTTTCTTTTCTTTTCTTTGTTTTTTTTTTTTTTGTTTGTTTGTTTGTTTAGAGACAGTCTCACTTTATTTCCCTTAGTAGAGTGGTGTGGCATCACAGCTCACAACAACCTCCAACTCCAATGCATAGGCGATTCTCTTGCCTCAGCCTCCCAAGTAGCTGGGACTACAGGTGCCTGCCACATTGCCAGGCTATTTTTTGTTGCAGTTTGGCCAGGGTCAGGTTTGAACCCGCCACCCTCGGTATATGGGGCTGGCGCCCTACTCACTGAGCCACAGGCGCTGCCCTCATCTCCCTTTTCTTTTCTTTTCTTTTCTTTTGTTTTGTTTTCTTTTCTTTTCTTTTTTTGTTGTTGCAGTTTTGGGCCAGGGCCAGGTTTGAACCTGCCACCTCTGGTATATGGGGCCGGCACCCTACCCTTTTCTTTATCAACTCTCTAACCTGACTAGGCTACTCCATGAATTGCTGACGCTTGCCACCCTCAGCTGGCAGCCCTGACTCTAGCTCAGTCCAATAGATATGATCTAAACCTCTTCATTAACCACATGTACACATCAGGATCCCAGTACAGAGACTGGTCACCCTCTCTAAGGGGCAGAATTCAGATTTCAATTGCTAATACTTTTCTCATTTCCCAAACAAAAGGCAATATGGTAAAAGCTCACCCAACTGATTTAAGTTATTCTTTACCAATGGGCTCAGAATAAAATAATCTGACAAGAGCCCATCTTTCACAGGCAAATAGGTTTGAAGTCAAATATCTTCTCTGTCACCTACTAATTGGATAACCCTGAGCAAGATAAATTATCCTATCTAAACGTGTTTCTTCATCTGCAAAATGAGAAGGCTGATCTCATTCCCCAAGTTTACTATATATAAATTCATACTCTGTCCTCTTTCCTGCTAATATGCACCAAATCCTCCAAATCAGTGATTCTCAAACTTGAGTGTATATACAAATCATTTAGGAATCTTCCTAAAGAGCAGATTCCAAATCATCAGGTCCAAGGAGGGGGCCCAGGTTCTGTGTGTCTAACATGCTGTATCTTCACACAGCAAGGTTGAACCCTCAGAAACAAAAACACAATGGTGGTGGTTTTTAAATTGTGTTGCATCAAACCCCAGTGAGTATTAAATTCATTGAGTACTAAATATGTTAAAGATGCTTTGCCCTAAGATGCAAGAGGATTAATTCATAGTTTCTGTCTTCAAAGAGATTTGCTGGCTCAGTACCTGTGGCTCGAGTGGCTAAGGCTCTAGCCACATACACCTAAGGTGGTGGGTTCGAATCCAGCCCGGGCCCGCCAAACAACAATGATGGCTGCAACCAAAAAATAGCCGGGCGTTGTAGTGGGGGCCTGTGGTCCCAGCAACTTGGGAGGCAAAGGCAGGAGACTTGCTTGAGCCCAGGAGTTGGAGGTTGCTGTGAGCTATGATGCCACAGCACTCTACCCAGGGGGACAGCATGAGGCTCTGTCTCAAAAAAAAAAAAAAAAGAAAAGAAAAAGAGATTTGCTTTCTATTGGGAAGAATAAAATGACTTAGTATAAAACACAGTGAGAAGAGGCCCATTAAAAGTACCAATGTACAGAAGTTCAAAAGAGGAATTGTCTCTACTTAGAAAGACCAGGAGGACTTCAGGGAGAGTTGGAAATAAATCCTCAGACGATGGACAGGATTTCTTCTATCACTAGTAGAGGGAGGAAGAATTTCTAGTGGAAGATGGAGCAAAAGAATGGAGCCCAGAAAGTTAGTGCAATACAGGCCCACGAAGAACAAGAAGTGTGAGGCTGGGTTTGGACAGGTGAGCAAACTCACTATGAGTGTTGCAGAATAATGTGCCATAGGAGTTGGGTCTTGCTCAATTGTAGGAGGAGCTGGGGAAGTGAAGATCCAGAAGGGGCAATTGGAGGATCAGAGGAGACACCTGCCGGTTCACCTAAGAATTCTACATCCAGCAGAACACGGGAGACTGGGGCGGGGCGCTCAGAGGGAGGTCTACAGGAAGCTGCTGTTCTGCTAGCGCATCTGGGAGTGCACAGCTAAGCATCCGGAGGCCGAAAGGGGCTGGTGTTGCTCACCGGGGCCAGCAGCAGGGAGGAGCTGGACACAAACCAGAGCACAGGCAGGACGCGTGGGAACTGGCCAGGCACCTCCGCAGCTGTTCCTCAATATCTAACCCAATCAGCTTTAGAGAGCAGGGGCCACCGCCTGACTTCTGACTTGAGATCTCCTTGGCAGTTCTTCATGAACCACACAAGAAGGCTTGTTCAGGGAAATACAGTCCCCAGCTTAAATGAGTTGATGTAAACGTACCACCACATGTCCCGTTTAAACAGAGACATACACGAACGTCCTGGAGATTAATTTTTAAGGATATCAGGGAACACGGTAGTGACCATAACTTTCAGGGCATGAAGTTTATTTTCAATAATTTAATAGTGACAAGACACTGTTGTTTATTTTTGCGGGTTCTTTAAAATAATTTCCAAATCCATGTAACCACAAAATTGTTTTATTTGACAGAGAGAGAGAGAACGCTGCAGCAGAGCCTTCCAACTCCTGGCCCAGGCTCACCGTCACACCGGTGGAAGGGAAGGCGTCCAGTGTGCGGAGATATCCACCCTCCGAGCCTGCAGGGCAGCTGGCTGCAGTCACTGTTGCTGGACAGCTGCTTTGTGCAGTGGGCGCGATGGACTACGTTTGGCTCCCGCTTCCTCGCACCGTGCGCCCAGCGCAGTGAGTGGTACATCCCTTCCGCAGCCAGGGCAGCGTGCACTGCTGTCCCCCACGGACCAGGACCCAGTGCAGCTGCTGACCGAGTCACGTTTCAGTTCCAGATGCCCGAGGAGCTCAGCAGGAGCCCTAGGCTCGCTAGCAGGAGGCAGGCAGAGGTGAGAAGGAAAATAGGGTCATCCAAGCTCTGAACCTCTGCCTTCGTGTGTCTGAAATAGTTACGTGGCTTTGTGGCTAATTTGACCATTTTCTGATTCAAACTAACTTCAGGTGACTGCTCTAAGAATGCATCCACATTTTGAAAATGAGACCTTCGTCGTTTTTTAAAAATTGTGATGTGAAAAAAATTCAAGTAGATTTAAAGTCTATTAACATTAAAGATAAGATAATTTTTTTTTGTTTTCTTTGTTTTTTGAGGCAAAGTCTCACTTATTAACCCTCAGTAGAGTGCTGTGGCATCACAGCTCACAGCAACCTCCAACTCCTGGGTTTAGGGCAATTCTGTTGCCTCAGCCTCCCAAGTAACTGGGACCAGAGGCACCCGCCACAATGCCCAGCTACTTTTCTGTTGTTTGGCCAGGGCCAGGTTTGAACCCACCACCTTCAGTATATGGGGCCAGCACCTTACCCACTGAACCACAGGTGCCACCCTAAAGATAATTTCAATGTATGTTCTCTAATGGGGTGGAAAAAGAGCTGCTTTAAATATAATTTCAACTGGTACAAACACTTGGCTGGTTGTTTAAAATAGTTTTAATTTTTTAAATACATACCTATGTGAATAATATTTCTCTTTGATGGTGACTGTCAAGAGAGCAAAGAAACCACCATCCAAATGGTATTAGTAAGAAATTTGGCTCAGCGCCTGTGGCTCAAGCAGCTAAGGCACCAGCCACATACACCTAAGGTGGAGGGTTCAAATCCAGCCCAGACCCGCCAAACACCAATGACGGCTGCAACCAAAAAATAGCCGGGCGTTGTGGCGGGCGCCTGTGGTCCCAGCTACTTGGGAGGTGGAGACAGAAGACTCGCTTGAGCCCAGGAGTTGGAGGTTGCTGTGAGCTATAATGCCACGGCACTCTACCCAGGGGGAACAGCTTGAGGCTCTGTCTCAAAAAAAAAAAAAAAAAAGAAAGAAAGAAATTTAATGTAGCCATTAAAAGCATAAAACCTAATTTTAAAATGTTATGTTCGTGGAACCAGATACAAGTTTTTCATTAAAACCCCTGAAATATTTTATTTAGAAATTTTAGGCAAATTTAAATATAACTTATTAATTAAATTTAGGCATATGTTAATATTTAACTATGAAGTGTATATTTATATCATCTAATATAAATATAATTAATCCTTTTACTAAGCATCAAATAAATTTCCCAGGCCCTCTCTTGTTTACTCTAGTGTAATGTACATTGTAATTTTGTAGTGTTCTACATATTTCATTATGTTAAAAATAAAATGAAATAAAAATAAAACTCTAGAGAATAAAGGTTAGAAATTTACATTTCTGTGGCCACTGAGACCCTAGCTGCAGAATTACTTTCCAACTCCATATTTGAACAAAATTTACCCAGTGGAAATGACAGTGAGTGCTAACAATCGGTCTTCTCAGCTTATCAATATTTCCCTGAAAGATGAATTATCTTGTCTGAGTTCTTTAAAAACTACAGATTCAAGGGGTGGCACCTGTGGCTCAAAGGAGTAGGGCGCCAGCTCCATATGCTGGAGGTGGTGGGTTCAAACCCAGCCCTGGCCAAAAACGGGAAAAAAAAAACCTACAGATTCAAAACTGCATTTGAAAAAGATGAAGATGGCTGGAGCTATACAAGATGAATAGAAAAGGGAGGAATGAGAGAAGGGAGGGAGAGCTGTGTGCTGCTGGGAGAGAAGAACCAGCCCGGGACTGGAGAAGAGGCGAGGAAGAGAGATTCACAAGGCGCTCTGCAGACAAAACCTTCAGAACTCTGGTCTGACAAGAAGGAAAAGTCTGGAAGAAGACAAATATGACTGGAAGCTTGGTTGTTGAGAGGACGGTAAAGTAGAATCAAAGAAGAGAAAAGGAAGAGCTGGCTTAGGGAGAAGGATGTGTCCGGATCTGGATCCCCCAGGTAGGGGACAACACTGTAAGCTGCCCAGCCAAGAAGTCAAAATACTGGTTTGGAGTATGAGGGGAAATAGCCTCAAATATGCAGCATCATTTTCAAATAGAAGAAATAACAAGTTGAATTGTTAGTAAATAATAATTCTGACAACAGTAATTCAGGGAAAGATTTTTGAGATTCAGAGTGTTGTCTGTGTGCTCTTCCTCTGCACAGGCTTATACATGCTCCTGACTTCCCAGAAATTACCTATTATAACGCTATAAAGGCAACATATAAAGGTATTGAGAAATTTGGTGAACTGAAATATGCTTTTTTTTTTTAGACAGAGTCTCAGTATGTTGCCCTCGGTAGAGTGCTATGGCATCACAGCTCACAGCAACCTCAAAGTCTTGGGCTTTGATTGATTCTCTTGCCTCAGTCTCCCAAGTAGCTGGGACTACAGGTACCAGCCACAATGCCCAGCTAGTTGTAGAGAGGAGGTCTCACTCTGGGTCAGGCTGATCTCAAACTTATGAGCTCAAGTGATCCTCCAACCTTGGCCTCCTAGAGTGCTAGGATTACAGGCGTGAGCAACTGCACCTGGCCTGAAATATGCTTTTAACAAAACTTTTTCATTTGCAATATTTTCTTTGGACTATTTTTCTTTTGAAGCATACTAGATATTCAGAATAATGATATTAGCTGTGAACAAATAACACAGCACTAAGATAAAAAAAATGTATCCATAAATTTCTTTACAAAGTACTTCTGCCTGCAATCCCTCTGAGGAGTATCTACCCAAAGGAAATAAGGTCATTGTATCAAAAAAACACCTGCACTCAAATGTTTCTCAAAGCGCAATTCACAATTGCAACAATGTGAAATCAACCTAAGTGGTTGATTCATGAGCAGATAAGGAAAATGTGGAATGTCTGTATTATTCCAGAGAGTACTATTCATCCATAAAAATAAATGAAATAATGTGATTTTCAGCAATGTGGAGGGGACTGGAGACCATTATCCTAAGTGAAGTATCTCAGGAATGGAAAACCAAATGCCGAATGTTGTCACTAATAAGTGGGAGCTAATAGATGGGTACACATGGGCACAAAGTGACATAAAGGACACGAGAAACCTAGAAGGTGGGAGGGAGGAAGGATGGGTGTGGAATAAAAACTTACCTATTGGGGACAGCGAACCCGGTTCTGGTGACGGATACATCAAAAGCCCTAACTTAGGCATTATAAAAGATATCCTCATAACAAAAACACTGGTATGCCCTTAATTAGAATTTTGAAATTTAAAAAAAGAAAAAGAAAAAATGTCTGTGACAAACAATGCCTCTATGAACTGAGAAGTAAAGAGAATGTTCGCTTCAGTATTACAGACAAACTTGAATGTAAGTCACCAACCTGCTGAAGATACGTGATTGGGAAAGGGGTACAATAAAATGTGGGAAATTATGTTAAAGCTTTTTATTTCATTGCAAATAAGGTAAGTACAAGCAAAAGTCTCAGCAGTGCTGAACTTCATTTCTTCTTCTTGATGGCATGGTCATAATGGCACCAAGAGAAACATCCTTAAATACGCAGGCTTGACCAGGACAAATGAGAGCATTAAAGCAAAACGTCATGATCCCTGTCGAAGCCTTTTCTCTCCAGGGAATTATACTGTCAGAGAGAAAAATGGATGTAAATTTCTCCTGCTCTGCAGACACATTACCTGTTCCATGAGATATAAAAGAAGCAAGCAATACTTCATTGTTTAGTTGAAATTATAGACTGGTCATCACAATCTTTCTCATACATTATGCCATTCCAAAAGGTAACCATAGTCTTTATAAAAGAAAATTGACAACAAGACCATAAAAGTACTCTTTGTGACTATGTAATAGTTTTGCCACTTTTAACTAACTATTGAAGTAGGTCCTAGAGCTGGGAGTGAGTAAAAGAGGAAGCTGAAAACGTACAGATTCGATCTATTTTGCTTGGTATATAATTCCTCACCAGAGAAGTAAAATCAAGTTAAAGTATAAAAAGTTTTTGCAGTCTATTATACATGTAGAAGAAGAATGGGGGGAGTGTAACATTTGTTTTATTTTTTATTTAGTTATAATTTACATATAATAAATTGCATAGATTTTTAATTTGTTGACAGCTGTGCTCAAAAGGGCCCCATGTTTGGTTCAAGGCTCTGCTATCACTATTGGCTTGAAATTCTTAATAATTTTGTCTTTGAACTTGTATTTTACAAATTGAGTCTAATCAACAATGAAGCAATAGGTGAATCTCCTGTTCCTTGTCGTCACATTAACATATGGCCTTTGCAATGCCTGAGTGTGGAAAGAACTCCTGGGAAAAATAAAAAGTGGAAGTTCAATGAGACCCCAAGTGATCAAGGCGTGTTACTTCTGTGAATGACTAAGGGTCGTTGGCCATAGTCTCGAAACCTTGCTTTCCATTCCAACCAGAACTTGCTTCAAACACAGAAAGAAGGAAACAATGTTCAAAAAACACCATAAGCTAGGGAATTCTATCCTAGTCTTTCCTACTGTGTTACTTTCTTGTAGTGGCCAACCAGTTATATTGCAAAGGGTAATACAATGAGATCGTGTCCCACTTTTTTGTTTTTGGTGTTGCTGCAATTGCCAAGTGGGTCTTCATAAAATCTTTTCCCAGGCCAATATTGTTAAGAGTTTGCCCCACATTTTCTTCTAGCATTTTGATCATTTTGAGTCTTAAATTTAAATATTTTATCCAGTGAGAGTCAATTTTTGTAAACAGTAAAAAGCCTCTGCACAGCTAAGGGTACAACAATTAAAGCAATCAGACAACCTTCAGAATAGGAGAAGATACTTAAATGCTACAAATCTGACAAAGGGCCGATAACTTAAATCTGTAGACAAATCAATCTAATCAACAATAAAGGAGGGAATCATCCCATTTATAAGTGGAAAGAGACATAGAACTTTCTCCCAAGAAGACAGATGACTGGCTAACAAACACATGGAAAAATGTTCATCGTCCCTAATCATCAGAGAAATGCAGATCAAAACCTACCTAAACCCAGTGGGAATGGCCCACATCACAAAGTCCCAAAGCTGTAGATGCTGGCATGGATGTCGAGAGAAGAGAGACACTTTTACACTGCTGGTGGGATTGCAAACCAAAGTAGCCTCTATGGAAAGAAGTATGGAGAATCCTCAAAGAGCTAAAAGTAAACCTTCCATTTGATCCCATAATCCCATTGCTAGGTATCTACCCAGAAGAAAAAAAATCACTTTCCCATAAGGACATTTGCAGTAGAATGTTTTTCATAGCTTGATTTACAATTGCTAAGACATGGAGTCAACCCAAGGGCCTATCAACACGAATGGATTAATCAACTGTGGTATGTCTCCCATGGAACACTATTCAGCCATAAAAAGCTTGAGACTTTACATCTTTCCTATTTACCTGGATGGAGTTGAAACACATTCTTCTTAGTTAAGTATCACAAGGATGAAAAAGCAAGTATTCGATGTACTCATATGAAATCAATAGATAAATAACTACATGCCGGGCAGCACCTGTGGCTCAAAGGAGTAGGGCACTGGCCCCATATGGCAGAGGTGGCGGGTTCAAACCCAGCCCTGGCCAAAAACTGCAAAAAAAACTACATGCCCATGTTAGAGGAAAACACAATGGAAATCAAGAGAGGGGGATTGACAAATTCTCACCTAACGTGCACAATGTAAGGTTACACAGGACACCCCCTGAGTGAAGGGCTCAACTGCACCTTGAACTGTATCTACCAAACACAATGTAACCTAATTATTTGAACCCTCGTGTTAATCTGAAATTTTAGAAAAGGAAAGGATGATCTAAAAGGAAAGAAAAGATAGAGCGAATGTAATCCACTGTGCCTTTGCCCTGCAACCTTCCTTACTCATCATGAAGCAAAGGTAGGGGGTGTTAGTTAGTCCAATGTTCGCATGGCAAGGAGTTAAACGTTAAATAAAAACTGTGGAATTAGTTTTATGCAGTGTTGCCACTATTTGGACAAGAACCACAAACATATGCATGAATGAACTTCAAAGTATGTGCTATGAGCTGAATATTTTACCTCTCAAAATTCACACCTTGAACTTCATTTTTTAATTTTTATTTTTGTTTTTTGAGACAGAGTCTATGTCGCCCTTAAGGGGTGGAGTGCCGTGGCATCAGAACTCACAGTAACCTCAAACTCTTGGGTTTAAGTGATTCTCTTACCTCAGCCTCCCAAGTAGCTGGGACTACAGGCGCCTGCCACAATGCCTGGCTATTTTTTTGTGGCAGTTGTCATTGCTGTTTAGCAGGCCCAGGCTGGGCTTGAACCCACCACTCTCGGTGCATGTGGCCAGTGCCATAACCACTGTGCTACAGGTGCCGAACTACACACCTTGAACTTTAATCCCCAGTGCAGCGGTATTGAGTAGTGGGACAACTGGGAGATGATCAGGTTATGAGGGCTGGGCCTTCATGAATGGGATTAGTGTCCTCACAAAAGAGACCCAAGAGGGCTTATCTGTCCCTCCCACCACACGAGGACACAGCCAGAAAGTGCCATCTTTGAGGCAAAGAGGAAGCCCTCACTAGACATCAAATCTTCTGGCAGCCCCTGAGCAACACATTCCTGTTGTCTGTAAGTTATGCAGTTAAAGGCATTTTGTTGTAGCAGCTTGAATGGAATGAGACAATACAAATTTAAGTTCAGCTGTTCTGCTTAAAAGTTCAATATGCTTATAGTTGCATTTAAAACTAGCATTGCACAAAACAAAGAGAGAAATAAATCTTACCATTTAATATTAAATTTAACAACTTTAAGTTTTCTTTAGTTAGAACAACCTAAATAGGAAGTAAAAATATACCACGATGTTCAGAGAGAGATGACAGCAGAAAGCTTTATACCCTAGTACCTTTAAGGCACCACCACTTTTTTCCTGCTTTCTGCACATTTTCATTTTGCCCTGGGCTACACAAATTGTGTAACTACCATGTTGCACATTAACGAGATCTTACCATGTTGCTTGATTGCATTTTTAGCTCAATATAAAGATTTTATGGGGTTCGTTCGTGTCATGGGGAGCAGCCTTTCTATCCTTTGCACTGGCATGACTATACACGCCCTTGTTAGCAGATGTGTATATGGCTTCCATTCAAGAGCTATTAAGAATAAAGCTGCTATGAACATGCTTGTACAAGTCTTTTTGTAGAAATATGTTTTACTTTTCATTGATAAACACCTGGAAGTGAAATTGCTCAATCATTAAGAGAAAAGCTGTGGCAGATGCAAAAGAAATTCATCCAACGAAAAGAGCAAAAAAAATTTAATACCTATATCTCTATGATCCTGATTTTTACAACATTAACATTTTCCATTATTTTCTCCTTTTCATTTTATATATATATATACGTTTTTTGTTGTTTTTTTTTAACAGAGTCTCACTTTGCCTCCCTGGGTAGAGTAGCATGGCATCACAGCTCACATCAACTTCAAACCCTTGGTCTCAAGCAATCCTCTGGCTTCAACCTCCCGAGTAGCTGGGACTACAGGCACCAAACCACAGTGCCAGGCTATTTTTAGAGACGTGGTCTCACTCTAGCTTAGGCTGGTCTGGCAATCCATCCACCCTGGCTTCCAGAGTGCTAGTATCACAGGCCTGAGCCACCGCACCCAGCCTTATTTGGTTCTTTTAAAGAAAAAACCATTTGAAACAACAAAGACTCTACCTCCAGAAAATTTCCCTGCCTCCCAAAATATAACATGAAAGTGAAGTTAGTGCATGTCATTCGAGCGTATTTTATGCAATTATACATCCACTTGTTGTTTGATAGAACTTGGTGTGGAGATGTTACCACACTCAATGTATCATTCTGTAGCTTGCCTTTTTTCACCTAATATTATTGAGATTTAGTCATTCTGATACCCATTTCTTATTTCAATCTTTTTCTTCAGCTAAACCAGTAATTTCGAACTAGTGTGCCACGAGAAAATCTTAGCTGCACCTTGAAAATTTTTAAAGATCATAAATTAAATTATTTTCAAAAGAATTTCAAAGCACAGTAAGTATGTTCTTTTTTTTTTTTACTCTTTCTTTTTTGATCATAATGTAAGTGTGCCATGGAAGTTATAGGGTCAAGTATGCCATGACATTAAAAAAAAGGTTGAAAATACTGAGCTAAATTCATCACTGTAAGACTGAACTAGAGCTTATTTATTCATGTCACTACCAACCAACAGACAAGTGTTGGTCCCACATGTATCACTTCCATGATTACAAACAACATTGCAGTAGACATACTTGAACCTGTCACCTTGTCCACATGTGTGAGACTCTAAGGTCCATATGTAGAAGTAAAGTGTTGAATTGCAGGATATGTACATTTTTTACTTTGTTAAAGCTTTTAAAATTATCCTCCAAAATAGTTGTGGTAATTTGCATTCCCCCATGCAATGTCAGAGTTCTTATTTACCCCACATTCTCACCAACAGGTTGTAAAATCAGACTTTAGATTTTTTGCTAATTATGGGTACATTTCCCAGATTTCTGGGAATGTTGACATCTTCGAGTATTCGGATGCTTTTCTTCCTTAGTGAATTGTCTATTCATATCCTCGGGCTATTTTCTGTAGATTTTTTCATTTATTTGTATCTATCCTTTTGCAGGCTACAAAGTTTTTGTTAGTCATGGGTATTGAAAATACCATCTTCCAGTAAAATATTTGGCTTGTAATTTTGTTTATTTTTTCTTGAGTCACACAGGAATGTTTTGTTTTAGCATAGTCAAAAATTTACAATTTTCCTTGATGACTTATATTTCATTTGTTTTAAGAAATGTTTTCCTATTCTAACATCATAGAAATATTCTCCTATATATATTCCTTCAAACATTAAGGTTTATATTTTCACAGTGCAGGTCTATAATCTACCAGAATATTATCTATTTATTTTTTAACAGAATAACACAAACTGACTCATTTATAAAGACATTTATGTGGCTCACAGTTGTGGCGGCTGGGAAGTTCAAGGGATTGGCAAGGCATTGGCACCAGCTCAGTATGTGGTGTGAGGGTCCTGCTGTGTCATCCATGGCAGAAGATAGAGGGGCAAGAAAGCATGTGCAAGAGAGAGGAAGGGGGCCAAATTCATTCTTTTTCAGGAAACTACTCCCAAAATAATGATTTTAATCCATTCATGAGGGCAACCTTCATGATTCAGGTGACTAAATTTCTTTTCTTTTTTTTTTGGCAGTTTTTGGCTGGGGCTGGGTTTGAACCCACAACCTCTGGTATATGGGGCCGGCACCCTACTCCCTGAGCCACAGGCACCACCCATGACTAAATTTCTAATACATAACTTTGGGGGACACATTCAAACTGTATCCATTGGTATCTAATTGTATTTATCCCATCCACTTAGCAATAGTCCATCCCAAGTAATATTCTTTTTCTCCCAATTGTTGATAATGCCGCTTCTGTTATATTTGTTGCAGTGTAAGTGTTGAAGCTGGGATCTATTTGCATCTCCCTATATCAAAACTATTCTGATTTAATCATATCATTTTATATGAAGTATTGAAATCTGGAAAGACAAGTTAATTGTTTCCAGTAAGTTCTTTCATATCTAGAATAGTTCCTTATTTACCTAGTCCAAACAAAGAATTTTATGATTAATAAAATCCTTTTTTTATTACAGTAGAACTTCTATAAGTTGACCACCAAGGGACTGTAACAAAGTATCCAGCAGGTGGAGATGGTCAACATAAGGAACTAGGCCTACTGTACTGATATGTACATGTGGCATATGTCTGGTCTATGAAAATTAGGTCAACTTTAAGTGGTCAACAATGGAGTTTCTACTATATATTGAATTTGCTATTGTCCTAGGCCTATACAAAGAGACCAGTTTTTCATAACTCCAATCTCAAAATTTCTATTATTAATATATACTTCTGTCATAGAAAACGTTGTAGCACATGAAAATATACTTGGGGGTTGCTATAAAGCTAACAAAGCATTTTGCAAAGTATCATTTTCCAATTTACTATTAATCTGAAAATCAGATTTTCCTTGATTTACCATGAGAAATCCATATAACTCTTAAGTAAATTATACCAGGTCACACTCATTTTCTGCTAACAAGCAGCAAATACTGGATTCTGATTCAAATTATAATTTTTTCCATGCATCCTAATGTACTGACATTGTGATCATTCTTTTATAAATTTATTTTTCATGTGTAGATCTCTTGACTCAATTATATCATAAAATTAGAAAGCCAAGTAGGTGGTGCCCAAAGACACCAACACACAGAGAAGCTACCCAATAAACATTCCTAGATTAATCACCCATAACATATAGACATAACTTTCAACTTGAGCTCTATAAGTAAAAAAAGTAAAATAAATAAGAAGACTTTGATTCTGTGTTATGTGACCTCATAGTAGAGTTGATAAGGCATAGATCTTGAAATAGAAAAACAGGTGGAAAGGAATACAGCAGGCATTGTAAGAGAGCCATGCCCACAGTGTCCTTAAAGTAAAATGGATAAACTTCTTTGTCTAAAGCTAGGGGTTCTTTAAAAAGACACATTTAGAGGCCAGATGGCTAGGGCTAGATGGTAGAATATTTGTAATGTCAAACTTTGGATTGTTCCTGTAGGTAACCATGTAATATAGTTATTGTTAAAAAAGAAGTTAAGTCAAGAAGGAATAAAATTTGCTAGAAAATTCTGTCCTAATATATTGACTACATTGTATTACTATCACAGAAGGCCACAAACTAGATAATTTATAAAGAAAAGAAATCTATTGCTCATGGGTTTTGGGAGGCTAAAAAGCTCATTATCAAGGTACCAACGTCTGGCGCAGGCCTTCCAGCTGGGTCGTTCCATGGCAGAAGGCCAAGAGAGGACACTGGAGAGAGGGAGAGGCCAAACCCACAGCCCCCGGTCCCTACACCCGCTATTAATCCATTCGTGAGGGTGGAGCCTCAGGACCTCAACACATCCAGCAGTGGAAGGCCTCACCTTCCAACAACTGCTGCACTGAGGATTCAGTTTCCAACACAGGCTTTTGGCAGGGAGACACATTCAAACTATAGCACCTCATTTACTATTGCTTATGTAATGGTTATCTTAAGAAATGATTTGATTTTAAAACTTGGTCATAATATACATAAAATCACAAGCTAGATGTGCTTTTATACATTTTCCCACATCTTAAATTAAATATATAACTATAAAAATGAAAAAAGCTGTCATCGTCTGCATCACTGAAGGTACAACCACTATAATAGAAAGCTTTGCCTTGTGAGTGACTAGTACATGACCTGTGCAGATGACCTAATGTCCCTGTTTCAGCTTATCTGCGAAATGGAGATAATGCTGACTGCTCCACATTGCTGTGATAATTACACAATAATAAGACTGCAGGCACATGATCGGCGCCAGCAAATTACATCCGCCCTTCAAACTCCCATAGTAACTTTGATTAAGGAATAAACACAGCAGCAAATATATCCACAACACCCATTCTCTGTCTTATACAATTGCTATTTTTTCAGTACTAAAGCTATTATTTCACATATTTGCTACATATTTTTTTTAAAAATAACTTTTAAGAAAAGCGTACAAAAGGAGAGGCATTAACATTGCCTAATTTTTTCACTGCACTGTGAAATGCAGAGCATGTATAGTTTGCTTTGAACCCCCAGCGTTGCTGATTTATGGTAGACACTCAGAAGCAATTGTATCCAAACATACTTCCCTAATTGCATTCCACAGAAAAGCCAGGCGGGTTTTGCACTGCCGTGTGCTATTTTTAACTCCCAGCTTCACTGATAATTTCATAGAAAAGGGATAATCCTTCCTGTTTAATGCACAAGTTGGGAGCAAAACATAGAAGGAAAATCTCAGAAAGACATCAGAAGAAAGTGAATTAAAGACCCATGGTATACAGTAATCATGTGATTTTTAGCATGCTTCTTATCACCTGTATATATTTTCAAAATAAATAAATAGGAACTTTAGTAAATAGGAACTAATTGTGCATTGTGAAGAAATATAATACGAATATTTTCCCTGACTACTCACAGAAATTATGTAAATGGAACTTACTACTGCAATTCGTTCCCAGTTAACTCAGTAAGCCAAGGTAATGCTGATACAGGAACCAAAGGCAGAGAAAGATGAAACCAGGCTTTTCTTTGGAAACCATTTTGGTATTTTGGACACTGATGAGGTGGAACAGAGTTGGAGGGATGTTTGTTTGTTTGTTTGTTTGTTGTGGTTTTTGAAATACTGTCTTGATCCCGTTTGGGGGCTCTAGCCAGAAGCCACTTAGCTCTCCTTCTAGAGCAGCTGATTGGGTCCACACCCCAACCACCATCCTCCCTACGTCAGGCTCTGATGCTAATCCTCTCAGGGCCAGGTGCCAGGCGATTAGGGACAGCCTCAGTGCCTGAAGCCCCTGAAGTTATTCAGATTGCATAATAAGTGCACAGGGAGGCCTTGAAGCCCAGCTAACCCCAGCATGCTTACCACACTTCAGCCACCTCCACTTTGCTGCTAATAGTACCTTGTCCCTAGGTGAATCCCTGAATGGGCCTGTGGGACAGCCTTCTCTCATGGGGAGCTGTACATAACAAAGAGTCCTGCCCTTCATCGAGCCTAGTGTCTCTGTGCTGTGTCCTGTCATCCTAAGAACCTACAGTCTCTCCTAATATCTTATCTACAATGGTTGTGAGGCAGTCTGTGTTATGGTCCATAATTTCACTTCCAAGAAACACAGTTGGCAGCAAGTTTCAAGTCGCTCAGCTGATCCGTGTTGCTGGGAGGGCTTCGTTTGTTTCTGTCCATGTCAATTATATGTTACTTGATTTTTGTGTATCTCAAAACTTATGTAATATACAGTGCCAGGTGACAAAAAAACAGGGTGTATTTTTCTCTCACTTATTATTATGTAGTGGCTATTTTCTCTCTAAAGCAGACTTCATTTGAGTTATTTCTACAATTGGAATTCCCAAAGAGGACAACCTTGAAGCATTCAATTAGAATACAGGCAATCCCCAAGTTACAAACACCCTGCCTAGGTACAACTCACAATTATGAAGGAGGTAATTACAGTAAGTTCCCCAAGTTAAAAATATCCATCTGACATTTGACTTACACTGATTGAGCCTATTACAGGTAGTAGGGAAATGCACCTGCTCCAACTTACATACAAATTCAAATTAATAGCAAACCTACAGAATCTATCTTGTTCACAACCCAGAGACTGCCTGGACACAGATTTCAGTAGCCAATATTTTTTTCAAACAACCAAACTAATTCACATCATCTTAATATTTCAAATCTCAGGGAAAAAAAGGTGTGGGAAAGGCTTATCATCCTTAATCAGCAGTGAAATGCAAATCAAAACCACTTTGAGATATCATCTAACTCCAGTAAGATTAACCCACATCACAAAATCCCAAAACAAGAGATGTTGGCATGGATGTGGAGAAAAGGGAACACTTCTGCACTGCTGGTGAGAATGCAAACTAATATGTTCCTTTTGGAAAGATGTTTGGAGATCACTTAGGGATCTAAAAATAGACCTGCCATTCGATCCTGCAATTCCTCTACTAGGTATATATCCAGAAGACCAAAAATCACTTTATAACAAAGATGTTTGCACCACAATGTGTATTTCAGCCCAATTCACAATTGCTAAGTCATGGAAGAAGCCCCTGTGCCCATCGACCCATGAATGGATTAATAAATTGTGGTATATGTACACCATGGAATATTATGCAGCCTTAAAAAAGATGGAGACTTTACCTCCTTTACATGGATAGAGGTGGAACATATTCTTCTTAGCAAAGTATCTCAAGAATGGAAGAAGAAGCATCCAATGTACTCAGTCCTACTATGAAACCAATTTATGAGCACCCACACTTTCATACTAATGCTATAACCCAACTATCTCCAGGATGAAGGAGAAAGAGGAAGGGGAGGGAAAAGAAGGGGAGTATGGTTAGAGGGAGGGTAATCAGTGTCACCACACCCATGGTACATTTTACAAGGATACATGTCAAATCTACTAAGTATAGACTATAAATGTCTTAACACAATAACTAAAAAAATGCAGTGAAGGCTATGTTAACCAGTTTGATGAAAGCATTTCAGATTGTATATAAAACCAGCACATTGTACCCCAGAATTGCATTAATGTGCAGAGCTATGATTTAATAAATAAATAAATAAAAATACAATCAGTAAGAAGTTCCTTATACCTGTCATTTATACTGATCTTGCCAAATGTGGGAAAGTTGGTAAATTTTACTTTTTAAAGTTGTCTAGAATCATTCAGAGCATTCCACTTCTGTGCCTTATCTCTCTACTTATGAAAAAAATATGCTTGTTGATATCTCTGATCACATTTGTAAACAAAGAAAGCTTGTAGTAATGGAAAGAACTGGAGCTGTGGCATCCGACCAGTTTGGGTTCCAATCTTGGTTTAGCCACTGTCTGCCTTATGATATTGGGCAGATCATTCAAACTGCCTTTTACGTGTTACACATCCACATATTTAGCATTTTACATAAATGCATGAATGTGATATCATTCATTCATGTTCAAAATGCTCTTTTAAAAAAATTTTTTTCTTACATTTCTTAGGGTTTATTCATCTATCCCCATCATCACTAGGCACCAACCCGTATCACCTGCTTCCTACCCATCCACATACCTCCAGGTACTAATATTAAGTTAGAATTTATCATCTATGTTTTTCAAGTGTTTATAAGACATCCATCATATACACACACACAGCACACATATACACATACACACACGTTTGTAAACGTAGCATATATAATGATAACACCTGTGTAAAACAACAACAACACAGACACAATTCACTCAACGGCTCATGAAAATCCTACTATATCTAGTTGTATACTTACAATTATTTTTAATTGTTTTTTATTTAAAAATTAAATTTTTTTTTTTTTATTGAATGTTAACTATGTACACTAATGCACTTCTGGGGTACAGTGTGGGGTTTTCACATGCAATCTGAAATACTTCCATCAAAGTGGTCAACACAGCCTTCATGTCATTTTCTTAGTTATTGCTTTAAAACGTTCACATTCTACTCTTAGAAAGTAAAAATTAAGTTATTTTTAATTTTAAAATAATTAAATTATTTTTAATTTACTTTTATTTACTTATATATTCATTTATTCCTTTATTCATTTTCTTATTTATTTTTGCCACAACAAATAATGCAGCAACATACATGTTTGAAAATGTCTTTTTATATATTGAGGCTCATAACTCTACAAGATGTTTCCCAAGTAATATACATGTGGAAATATATGTGTGTGTGTCTGTATAAAAAGTTTACAAAAGTAAATACCAGGAAAAGTATATGAAACTGCCAAATCATTAGAAGAACTACACAAAGTAAAATAAACACATCATTTATAGAGAAATATTTTAAAAGAAAAATTAAAAGGGGCCATAAAAGCAGAAAGTATAATGTAAGGCATTACGTTAGAACTAAGCGCAATCATAACCAAAATCTAACCAATACCAATAGGCTGATATTTTGCACACAAGAAACTTGCATAAAACAAAGTAACTTTCTACCCCATCACCAACACAAGATCCAGGTGGACCCAAAGTATATGAAAGATTTAAGCTTGGGCGGAGGGCAGCATGGTGGGTGGGGAGGCGTCTGCCGCGGATGAGGAGCTGGTCTCAGGGGTGCGACAGGCTACGGACTTCGAGGACCAGTTCCGCTCCTCGAAGCAATGGAAGGTTCGCATGGAAGTCATCTTGTGCCACCCGCCCGATGGAGGGGGCTGGCTGGACCAGCTGCTGCCCCCCCTCTATGGTCTGGGCCAACCACTTCTTTCTGGTCTGCAGTTACAATAAAGACCTTTTAGGCAAGGTGATGGAAATGGCTGATGGGATTGAAGTGGAAGACCTACCACAGTTTACTACCAGAAGTGAATTAACGAAAAAGCATCGTAGCTAAGGCAGAAGATTTATCCCATTTTCCATCACCGTCCACAGGCTTAGAAAAGAGGCTGGGATGAGCATGAAACAGACCACGGTAGTTCTCTTAAGACTCCTGGTATTACCAACAGAAAGAGGCAGGTGGGATGAGGAGGAATCTGTCTAGCTAGGCTTTTAAAAAGTGATCATTCTTCCAGTAGCTGTCCCCGTAAAAATGTGCACGGATATTTATGTATTTAGAAATCATCAACACGGTAAAAGCCCTCTTCTGTATTTTCAGTTGTTAAATGTCAAACTTTTTCTTTAAAATGATCTTTTTTGTTGATGTGATAAAGGCAGGTCATGAATTTTTCAGTTTGGATTTTTCAACAATTAAAAAAAAAAAAGGAAAGATTTAAGCTTATATGGTTTTATGGAGACCTTCCCCACATTAAGAATGTATTAATAAAAATTCTAGTTTATCTGTAATTTAATTTTTACATTTAAATCTATCTAAAGCAAGAACTAAAAAAGACATTAGTCCATGCTATCAAAATCTGGTCAAAAGATAAATGAAAATCTCAAGAAAATGTCTTCAATTCAAAATATAAAGAGGTGGCTCAGCGCCTGAGGCTTAAGTGGCTAAGGGCCCCAGCCACATACACCTAAGATGGCAGGTTCGAATCCAGCCTGGCCCGCCAAAACAACAATGACAGCCAAAAAATAGCCGGGTGTTGTAGAGGGTGCCTGTGGTCCCAGCTACTTGGGAGGCAGAGGCAGGAGACTCACTTGAGCCCAGGAGTTGGAGGTTGCTCTGAGCTGTGATGCCACAGCACTCTACCCAGGGGGACAGCTTGAGGCTCTGTCTCAAAAAAAAAAAAAAAATATATATATATATATATATATAGAAAGAGAGGGGGGGGTAGTTTCTAGTGCTCCTATAACATAATCTACACATGATAAATTGAATTTTTTAAAAAATACTCTGTGTTCCTCCTGTGGGATGAACCAATCCCTCTCCTGTTGAATTAAGATGGAGTCAGTCACCTTTGTTTAGACCAATAGAATATTGATGGAATTGATGTGTCACTTCCAAGAAATATGTACTCTTTTTTTGTTTGGATTTTTGTGCTGGACACAAGGTTTTTGAGATTGATTAACATTGTATACATCAGTGGTTTGCTCCTTATTGCTGATTAACGTTCTGTTATATTAATAGACCACGATGGACTTATCTGTTCTTCTGTTGCGAAAAGTTCAGGCTGTTAGACATTATGCTGTTATAAACATTCTTATGCAAATTTTTTCATAGGCATCAGTTTTTAATTCTCTCTAAGGAATAGAATTACAGGGTCATAAGATAGATTTATGTTTAATTTTATTTATTTATTTATTTAGACAAAGTCTTACTATGTCACCCTCAGAAGAGTGTTGTGGCATCACAGCTCACAGCAACCTCAAACTCCTGGGCTTAAGGGATTCTCTTGCTTCAGCCTCCCAAGTAGCTGGGACTACAGGCGCCCACCACAACACCTGGCTATTTTTTTGTTGGTAGTTGTCATTGTTGTTTTAGCTGGCCCAGGCTGGGTTCAAACCTGCCAGCTCTGGTGTATGTGGCCAGTGCCCCCCCACTGAGCTAAACTCCGTAACAGGTTTCCAAAGTGAGAGTTCCTGTTTCATTACCTGATGACTAATATTTATTGTTATTGAGCTTTTTAATTTCAGCCATTCCAGTGGGAGTGAAGTAGCAATTCACTGTGCATTTGAATCTGCATTTTCCTAATAATCAATGATTCTGAACATCTTTTCATCCCCCCCGCCCCCACCTGACTATCCTCTTTCGTAGATGGCTGGTCAAGAGTTTTGCCTATTTTTTTCAGGATGTTTAGCTTTTCATTTATTGTGTCGTAGTTCTTTATGGGATGTTATTTTCAATGAGGTAATTTTTTATTTTATAAAAATAAAACACTTTCTATTATAACTAATGTTTTTAGCATTCTCCTTAAGAAATCTTTGCCTACCCTCAAGATTATAAAGATATTGTACATGCCTTTTATGAAGGAAGTTTTTTTCCTGTAGAAAATTTACAATTTTAGTTTTTCTGTTAGGTTGATGCTTCACTCAAATTAATTTTGGGTGCAGCATGAGATGAGCATTGAGGTTCATTTTTCCCCATGTATTTATCAGTTCTTACAGCCTGATTTGTTGAAATGACTTTTCTTTCCCTATTGAATTGAATGGAAACTACTTGGCAACCTTTTCAGAAATCGATTTCCTATTTATGTCTTTTTGTGGACTTTCTACTCTGTTCATTGATCTATTTGTCGACTCTCCATGCTGTTCATTGATCTATTTGTTTAGCCTGTGTCAGCGCCACTTTGTCTTGATTACTGCAGCTCTATATCAATTCTTAAAATCAAATAGTGAAAGTTCTCTGAGTTTATTTTTTTCATGCGAGATTCTTTTGCCTGCTCTAAATTTGTTCATTCTGTATAATGAGAAAAAAATAATGATGCAAGACAGGAGATGACTGTTGATGACATGTCTGTGAGATTACCCACAATCATGTATCATCTATACTAGAATTTGTTATTTTAAAATTTCATAGCAATTTGACAGCTGAAATTGCTATTTCATTATTTTAATAGCATCTCTTGATTACCTAGGCATTTTTCAGTTTTTTGATTTTTCATCTTTCTTTATTGCAAAATTCTTTATTCATTATTATGCTGTGTCTTTATCATTCCTATTTGTGTGTTCCTATTATGTTGTGTACTATCATTCCTTTGTCCTCAGGTGAGAAAGACGGGACCATCCTGGGATTCTCTCAAACGGTGCCAGAATCCAGACTTGCTGCGGCCATAGCACAGTACAGCAGGAAATCTGCATTTGGAGAGCAAGCAGACAGCGCAGGGACAAACTGACACTTGAGAGAGATTATATCACGTGGACAAGAAATTGCAGGTGGAGAATACCTGCAATGTGACAACTGAAGGAAGAATGGAGGCAAGAAGTCAAATTAGCAGAAGTGATTGCAATCGTGAGAGAGAATAAGACCTTTAAAGGAAGCATAGCCAAGAACACAAACAAAAATCATGTTGACCAAAGCCAAAATCACAGGAACCCAAACCTCCCAGGGGAAGAGTCTGGAATAAGGAAACACAGGTGACATAAATCAGAATAAACAAAAAAAGAGTGACAGGCCATTCAAAGGACTTACTATGACTCAAGTTGATTATGGCTAAGTTCAGACACAGAAAGGCTCTCTGGTCCTCAGGATCCAAATGAACAACTCCAACCTCAAGAAATGACTAGAGCAAAGAGCAGGTACCTAAGAATCAGGCACAAGTATAAACACTCAAAAAGATCAAAGAGGCAAGAATGTGTGTACGTCAATTTTCAGAACAAATTTTTTCAGCTAAATATTATTCCAACACTTATTTTGGCTGTTTCCAAGTACAGATTTTTTTTCCCTCAGACCCTGAATGGACAGCACAGATTATGCAAATTGGATATAAGAAAGAGGGAAAGTGGAAGCTCAAATATCATATCAAAATTACATGCCTGATTGAATAAATAACAACCAATGAACAGAGCTCAGAAGAAGTACGTCT
Organism: Galago senegalensis; assembly: GCA_963575145.1. NCBI lineage: Eukaryota > Metazoa > Chordata > Mammalia > Primates > Galagidae > Galago > Galago senegalensis. Next base: position 25,589 of record CAUYTI010100508.1, read on the forward strand.
TCCTTTAATGTAGGATAAGATGATGCATCAATAAACATACATCAGAAAATAAACTGAGAACTGGGGCAAAGCAGAGGACCCCCCAAAAGTGATAAAGATATGAGAACAATTGTTACAAGAAGTGGAAAAAGAAACTGATTAGTAACAAGTAAGGGCACTGTTGAAGATAAAAAAAGAATTTACAGATGGAAAATGGGGCCAATTACTGTGGCTTTGCAATAGTCTCTAGAAGCATAGATCATATCTTACAATGAAGAAAGTAAGAAAATTAGCACCAAGCCAACATATATTTAATTCTCCAGTTTTTTAAAGTCTTCTCTAACAAACAGGACTGTAAGTTCCTTGAGAGTAGGGACCTTGAGTTGTACACCTTCTCATGCCTCACAACTCCTATCTCAGCACCAGGAAAAATTGAATGCCTAATGTGTTAGTATTAATGGATGTTATATTGCTATTTGTCACTCTTTAAATGCAGACTTCAATAATGTTGAAAATGCCTAATGTCACACAAGGTATATTTGCTCATGCCTACCACATGAACTGAAATATCTTTCCTAATCTAATAATATACCTTGTAGTCAAATTTTTCAAACCCAAACAGAATAAAATTCCTACAACATAAAATGTTCAGGCATGTAGAAGACTCAAAACCAGTCAAAACATGTAACAGGTGGAAGAGAGATACTAATTCTTATAGCCCATCACAAAATGGAAAAAAATAAGAGATGAGTAGAGAGACCCAGAGATTGAACAAAGGAAACTCAAAAAGAAAAGCATACCTTTTTTTTTGTTTTAAACAGGCCAGGAGCAGTTGTATGGGCCAAAGATTCTCTGATGGGGCTTGTCCTCCTGCGGTCCTGCCCCATAGATGACTAAATTACTCAGGTATGAAGACCAGCTTCCAGGTTTGGCATAAAAAGGCCCTAGATATTTCAAGTGGGCATTTTGGAATTGCAATGTTTTTGGATAACTTTTCCCCAAAAGTTTATTTAGATATACAATTTTCTTTCCATTTTTGCTTTTTAGCTCATAAATTGGACGTTTCATCTGGAGTGGATAAGTACAATGATAGCACATAGGATAGTAAAGAATTTGATCTTAAATCCAAGGAATGTGGTTAATTCCACAGAGAGCCACATGAAAGCTTTAAAGCAGAAGTATGGGTAGGTGACTGGAAGTAACTCTAATAGTCACTGGCCACGTGTCCAGAAAGATCTTGGGTTTTATTTTAGAGGATATAACATTTAGAACAACTGGAGACAAAGATTATAGAGAAAAAACCAACCCCTTCCTGTTCAGTCCTGTTGAACTTGGACATGCAGTGAGATGTTGAAGCCTGTTTCTCTGAGCGGGAAAGACTGGACTTACATGACCCGGCACGACTCCGCTCCACGCCGGTCCACCATCATCAACAAGTCCGTTACTGAATTTTGAGAAGCATTCTGAAAACTTTTCAGAGACAGGAAAATGTTAGGGTGTGACACATCAACAACACAACTCTGCAGATGGCTTTGGATGTCCTAAGGGAGGTAACTTTGGGAAAGAAAGAAACGTAGATGGTGGACACCTGGAAGAAATGCTACCGGGGACATAAATCATCAAGGGGGATTCTGGGGTTAGAAGTTCCTACTCTTGGAGCAATATTTTCCATTGTGGAAACAGCCAAGAACTGCAGGAAAATAACATAGCTGATGATAAAACCAGGAGGAAAAAAGACAAGAGAGAATGCAAACAATTGGAGCATGAAGGTTTTTCAGCTATAAATCCTGACTATGAGAGAGAACCAAAGAGGAATAAATCTTTAGCTACAGGTGTTTGGGAATAGCCTCCAAATCGTCAGTCCAGAGCTCCAAGTATGCTGGTTATTAAGAAGGTAATATAAGAGACTTTCCGCTGTCTGATTCCCAGTGGCAGGAAATCTTCAGTCACAGCCAATTAACTCGTCCACCTGTTTATCAGATGGGTCTCCAACCCTGCTGCTCCCCTGAGAAAACCTGCACACCGGAAAAGCCAAACTACAGAACAGAATTGGGAATTTTCCCCCTTCATGCGTAGATATCTTGTTGGCAATGTCCCTGCTTTTAAATCAACTGCCAAGGATTTTGGTCCATCAACAAATTCAGTGAAACAGTATAATTGCTCAAACTCTCCTTCATCTCTCGCAGGCTTAATCAGCAGCCTCATCTAACCCAAGTGACACAGATATGCAATGATAAGAGTGAATCTGTGAACGCACTGACAAGGGACAGAGTAGAAGTGAAACATTAAGTTGGAAGCTACGCTGGCTCAGGGAAGGATGACAGCTTGTTTAATTTACAGCAGCAGCACTCACCAAGAGAAGGTACAAACCAAAACTCAGATAAAGATGAAATTCCAGAGAATGGCAAGGCCTCGGTGACTTCCCACAAACCAATGTTCACTCAGATTCGCTAGAGGCAGAACACCGAGTGTTAAAAGAGATGGGCTGGCAGGAGGACAGGGAAAGTGATGAAATATGTCCATCCCTCACAGAGGATCAAATGAGAGGATTTCAAGTTATTAGTGAACGGTTACAGAACAATGGTGGGAGAAAACAGTTACAGAAAAAAAATGATAATTTTTCTTTAAAAAAAGGTCCTGATCTGCGACTTCAGATTTGGACCCTGAAAAAAAACAGCACTTTCAAACCCACAATCAAGAAATGATGACACAGAGAGAGGCAGATGACAACAGCCCGGGGAGGATCTCCCGACAGCTTCAGAAATCTTGTGGGATGCCTCTCTCCTGCTGCTTGGGGTGAACTGCAGCAGTGAAGAACTGTAATTTATGTAGTGAAATACACCATTGGCGATGATTTGGGGGTGGAGGAACTTCAAGATGAAGGAAACTAAGAATGGTGCATCGGGCTGTACTGGACATTATTCCCTTGGAAATGAGTAGTGTAGAGATGGAGACTGGTTGGTCTGATATTGATTTTCTTCATAACTGCAGCATTTCTCCAACTAGCAGTGTGAATATAATGTAGCAAATGGGATTTTTCTCAATAATAAAAGTTGTATAATGTTTTACAAAATTCTCTTTTTTTTTTTGAGACAGAGTCTCACCTCATCACCCTGGGTAGAGCGCCGTGGCATCACAGCTCACAGCAACCTCCAACTCCTGGGCTTAGGCGATTCTCTTGCCTCAGCCTCCCAAGTAGCTGAGACTACAAGTGCCCGCCATAACACCCGGCTATCTTTTGTTGCAGTTTGTCTAGGGCCTGGTTCAAACCCTGCCACACTCAGTATATGGGGCCGGCGCCCTACCCACTGACCCACAGGCGCCACCCAACAAAATTCTCTCTTAAAATATCCAGGTCTTAAGAAAAAAAGGCCGCTTACACTGTTTTCTTGCAGAGTTATATCTTTTTTGAACAATAGAAATACTCAGGTCCACTTGGTGCTCCTGACTGACGCCCTCTAAAACAAAACAAACAAAAAGAAAATAGTAAGATGTTGGCTAAAATTGGAACAAAGTACACTAAAACATTAATTTCCCGAGCTCAACTGTTGCTCTAGTGACCTTTTAAAACATAAATTGTCCTCTGGTCATTTGTAGTGCAGTAAGTGTTACAGTAATGCCTTGACACATTTTCTTCCAAATTTTAAGAGTTGATTTTCAAGAGTGTTATTTGGGTATATTGTCAGACCAGGAATTTCAGAGTTGACAGAAAAGGGTCTTATGGGAAAACTTACTTTGACAAATTATCATATGTGCAGAGAAATTGATCACATCAACTGAGATCTTTCCATAACATGAAAAATAAATGGGATTTCTGGGAGGAACCGAAGAAGAGAGGAGAGGGTTAGTATGCCAAGGAGAGAAAAAATGGGAAGCAGAAAGCCTCTCTGGCACCGGTTATTGTAGTAGTGTGGTCTCTCGCCAAAGAGATAGAGCCTTAGGATAAAAAGAATGAGTTTTAGACTCTGGAAATTAAATATCATGAGTGGATTCTGACAAGAGCCACAGGACTCAACGCCAATCCAATTAAATGACAGAGTATCAAATTCATCACACAGACGAGAATACTCTTTCTGTTGTCTTTCTAATTTAAACTACCTATCACCTTTTCTTTTTTCTTTCTTTCTTTCTTTTTTTTTTTTTTTTTGCAGTTTTTGGCCAGGGCTGGGTTTGAACCCACCACATCCAGCATATGGGGCTGGCACCCTACTCCTTGAGCCACAGGCGCCATCCATCTATCACCTTTTCTTATTTTAAACACACTCCAGTTGGGAGTTATTCACACTGACATATTATGTAAGGCATAGACATATAAAGAATGCACTAATAAAGTTCATGGAGAGAGCACATTAAACCTTCCTGAGAAATAAACTAGACATCAAACTGTGCAAATGATCTTTCCATACTGATAACTTGCCTGTACCTGTGTCTGAACCGTCAGACACACTTGTTTGAGGTGCCATTGTGTACAGCCATTGTGTTTCATATGCCTTCTGTTCTCGGCCATAGTAACTACAGAAATGAAACATGAAGAATAAGAAAGTTCTGAAAAGCATTTCAGCTTTACTCAGCTCCACAAAACCTTCATTCCACCTTATGCAGGGGCTCTCAAGCAAACTAACTTAATATAAGCAGAAGGCAGAAAATGAAGATATATGAGATCAGTGCATAAAATTGCGATGGCAAGGAGTTACCCTATTTTGTATCAAGTTGTTATTACAGAAGTTTTAATATGTTATGAAGTCATTTTTAGTGAAATGTGTTATAAGAATACTAATAACTATACTGCTATACTATTTAAATGCCATGATATTTATAAGCAGCACATAGGATATTTTTACGACGAATTGGTTATATTCAAAGTCAAGTACAGAAAGTTGGTACCAATCAATTTTCTAACATAATTGTTAATGAATCCTTCCCCTCCTCCTTCTAATACACTGTACCGTATCTCAGATATCTCCTTCTCCATAGAGCTACTTCTTTGGCAAACAATGGCAATTATTATCACAGCAATTTTCAACCCTGGACTTTGCATCAAATTCACCTGAAAACTTTTTAAATATTGGCTTTGACCCTTCACCCTCCAATACTCTGATTTTGTGGAACTCATGTGGAACTTGGGAATATTTATCCATTTTTCCACAGGAGATTCTGAGACAAGAACTCCCAGCTCCATTTCACCCTGAACAGTCTGTATCTACTATATAAGTTAAAAGCATCAGGAATCCAAATGGTTTATGTGGATATCATTTTAGTTCCAAGAATGAGTCCAATTGGCACTATTTAGGAATTGGTTGGTTGGCATAAACACAGCCCCTCACAAATCTCTTTAGACTTGGTTGACAATGAGGTCTGGGTGGAAAGATTTGATGTTCGATCCACTGAGCCAGTACAGGTTGATCACCAGCCTTCTCAATACTGTTGACAGAAGTAGCGGCCTCTAAATATTTGAGAAATTCACTGACAAAGGACAAGAGAGAACAGGTAAGCCGTCCTCCCTCAGATTCTGATTTTTGAAGAGATTATACTTGTCTCTCTTCTCTGAAAACAGAGTGACTATTTCACCAAGACTAGTGTGTTTCCTTTTTAAAGATGACACAAAAATATGTCACCTTTTTTTTGTACCCCTTTTCCTTTGAAAATCAGGAAACTTAGATCAAATCCATTGCTCAACTTTAGTAAGTAAATATGTAGAGCACTCTGGCCTGCATATTTGACACTCTTTATTTCCTATCTTGCATTATTTTTATATTTTCCCTGATTCAGATACTAATGTCTTTATATTTCATTACATGAATGAATGTAATCATCCAGTGAGCCCACTCAATAGCACAGTATTTGATGATACTGGACTTATTTCTGAATACTCATTGATGATTAGAGAGATGATTTCTTTTAATTCTCAGCTATAGATAAATAGAAAAGGCATCAAAATGAGCCTTCCTGAGCCTCTGAAAACTGACGCAATCTAGAGGTAAATCCTGCACCCCGAAGGTGTCAGCATCACCCGTAGAGCTAACCTCAGTTGCAGTTCACGCTAAGCCCCAAATTTCCCTGGGCTGGACATCAATAGGGATCCCCTTACTCAGTTACAAGCGGGAGACTGGAAGATGAGAAGACAGTCAATCACCCGTCTACACACAGAACAACACACCCAGATGACATCTGTAATCACAGAAATACAAATTTATGCTGTCTTTCCTATTCCATTTCCCAGAGCAGCAACTCTTATTTTTATTAAGAAGTGCAATGTTTTGACTTATCATTGGCTAGGAAGGAACCTTGTGTATTTTCTGAGTAATTATGCTTCTAGGAAAGCCAAATCCAGCTTTCTCCAGAAACTTTTCAAAATCTATGCAGACTGTCTTAAATATTCAATATTCGTCGCAAAGAAAACAATGTTTTCCATTATACTTAAGAGGAAAAAATTGTTCTCAAAGTTTTCCAAAGAGCAATTTCACTGGAGTCTTAGAAGATGCTTTCAGTCTGCTGTTCCCAGAAAAGTGTGATAAGAAAAGGCCAAAGATTTGGTTCTACTCATCCTTATAATAACACAGAAAATGTACACAATAGGAAATTAGTCAGATAAGCCCTTCAGCAGCCTAGGACAATTTTTCACTGCCAATCCAAGGCAGTGGATTCTGCAAGGTCGAATCTTCTAGATGAACAAAAAAAAGAAAATATTGCTGTAATTTATTATCCCCACCCTTCCTCTTAGCTAGAGCTGGTAAGGTAAACATAAGATTTTCCCTCTGCTTTGTGCTTTATCTCAGCCACTTTCTCCTTTTTAATGAAGACAATTGTTTGGCAGCAGTATCTTTTGGTTTTCAATTACACCCATCTCTGGCCCAAGGACTACTTAGAATCACCTGGTGAACTCTTACAACTCCTGTTGCCAAAGCCAACCCTAGACCAACTGGATCAGGACATTTGGAGGAGAATGCATAGGAATGCATTAAAATTAATGCATTCCTTAGGTGATTCCATTACGCAGCCAAATTTGATATCTAACTTCACATAAAATCAATTAATAAACTATTTTTAAGGTATTGAATCAAAAATCTCATTATGGGGCAGCGCCTGTGGCTCAAAGGAGTAGGGCGCCAGGCCCATATGCCAGAGGTGGCAGGTTTAAACCCAGCCCCAGCCAAAAACTGCAGAAAAAAAAAAAATCTCATTATGTCAGTAAAGTAATCCAATCAAATCACTGATTTAATTTAGAGCTCTTTCTTTGTTATGTGTCCTCTTTACCTTCTTACCCTGAAATTAACAACAGAATCTGAGTTAGTGCTTATGGAAACCCAAGGCAAGTTCTATAAAACTCCTTATTATTAATATTCAGGATGACTTTTAAGAAGAGTTATACTCTTGGTTTAAATTTAGAAAGGGGTCTTGGAGTCAATTACACTATATATATATATATTTTTTTTTAAGTGCTGTGGCATCATAGCTCACAGCAACCTCCAACTTGGGCTCAAGCAATCCTCTTGCCTCAAATTTTTTTCTATTTTTTTAGTAGAGATGGGGGTCTTGCTTTTGCTCAGACTGGTCTTGAACTCCTGAGCTCAAGCAATCCACTGGCATTGGCCTCCCAGAATGCTAGGGTTACAGGCATGAACCACCACATCCAGCCTCACACTAAATTTTTTTTGAAAGGACCACAAATTCAAAGACAAAATCCAATCATAAAATATTTAGGGAGAAGGCTTTAAAAATACATGATTTATTCAGAATTAAAATGCAATGAGAAAATTCAAATGGTTCTTGAAAAATAACGAAAGAAGCAGCAGTAATTCTGTTTTGCTCAAAAAATGGTATTTTAGGGAGAAAAAAGTTAATAAACATCTAAATTTATTTATCTGTCATGAACCAGTTTCAAACAAGAAATAAACATGGTTTACCATTTTCCTAAATCTGATTTATTGATGAATTTATGTGGAAGACAGATAATGTTATAAATATATCAAAAATATCCAAAGAGTTGGGGCAGTGCCTGTGGCTCAGTGAGTAAGGCACTGGCCCCATATACGGAGGGTGGTGGGTTCAGCCCCGGCCAAACTGCAACAAAAAAATAGCCAGGCATTGTGCTGGGCACCTGTAGTCCCAGCTACTCAGGAGACTGAGGCAAGAGAATCACCTAAGCCCAGGAGTTGGAGGTTGCTGTGAGCTGTGATGCCACAGAACTCTACTAAGGGCAATAAAGTGAAACTATCTCTACAAAAAAATATATGTATATATCCAAAGAGTCATGGATAGAATAAATGCTTATTTGTACTGTGTGTCAAATTTATTTACATTTTTGGTTTTTTGTTTTGGGGTTTTTTTTTTTTTTTGCAGTTTTTGGCTGGAATTGGGTTTGAACCCACCACCTCCGGCATCTGGGGCCAGCACCCTACTCCTTTGAGCCACAGGCGCCACTCAATTTTACTTACACTTTCAAAGGGAAAAGTGGAGGTACAAAAACATTATAGGACTCATTTAAGTTTATCCAGTAAATTCAATCAGTGCAAGAGGGAGGAATAAATTCTAAATTTACTAATTTTTATGTCAGTATTCCAAACTCATAGTAGTTGGCATAATAACCTCTCTTGCCATGAATGCATCCCAATTTATACAAATTATAGTTCAAGACCCTTGCCACAGTTTCAAATATCTTTTAAAAGAAGAAAACACTTGTGCCTCGTTTAAAGCTCTGCTGTTGTTTGATGGAAGTATTTCGGATTGCATGTGAAAACCCCACACTATACCTCAGAAGTGTATTAATGTACATAGTTACCATTCAATAAAAATAAATAAATAAAATAAAGCTCTGCTGTTTGCAATTTCTAAAACTAATGGTGGGATTCAGTCTTTTGACATCAGTGAATGGAAACATTCATCCCTAGTGGGGAAGAAGAATACCAGGCCCAATAAACTGAATACACTCTCGAGAAGAATTCCTGTTTACGGAAGATCCACGTGCAGTGTTCCAAAGTCGCCTTTCTGAGCATCTGCTGTGTCTGTCATCAGCCAAGTTGCATAAACCAGCACCTGGTCTTTCCAAAAACTGCCTGCTTTGCATCCATGAATCACGTTACTGACCTTATCAAGTGGTTGGCAACTCTGATCTCGCCATAAAAATTGTTTTCTGACACAGCAAGGATGATTAGGGATGGTTTGTATGTGGAAAATAGCTTATCTCCCTAAGAGTACCAGCCTCAAACTGGAATTTCTATAGAAATTTCATGATTTCCTCTTTCCTTACAGCAGAGATGCATTTTAGTATTATTGAAAAACAAAACGTAATACTGCCATTTAGAAGAGAAACAAAAATTTTTAGCTGAAACTCCTCATCATGGACAATTTAGCTGATATCTAGCACCAAAAGGTTGGTATTTGTTATTCATTTTATGGTGTAACTTCCACCTGAGCCTTTACCCAAAACCCCTCAGTGCCGGTGCTTTTCTCTAGTCTGAGAAGTGCCACCACATTCCAGACGTCATCCTTTCCTTTTCCAGAGGTGCAGAATTGCATCTTTTTAAGATGTGTGTATGGACCCACCACTTACTAAACGCTCAGACTCTTCCCGGTCTTCAAATTCTTGTTCCATTAGATCCCATTCCTTGGTCTTCGGTCTGATTCGTACCCTCGCCCCTAGACCTCTGCTCCAACTGTTTAGTAGCCTTTCCATGGCACCTCTGGCTAAGCTGTCCCTGTCTCGTGACTCTGATGCTAGCTTCATCTTCTGAATCCATGGCACTCGCTCTTCTCACAGCACAGTGTTAACTCACGTTTTTTCCTCCAACTTGTGAATTCTTGCTTTCCTCTCTCTACCTCATCCACCCAGCTCTCTGGGGACCTGTGTCCTTTTGCCCTGACCAGTCTTCATTGCAATCTATCACCCAGGACTGACAGCTGTACCCTAAAACACATGTTATAGACCAGCTGACAATTATGCATATGTGGCAGATAGGAAGATGATAATCCTTTAAAAGACAATGAATCGTCTTTCCTTCACATGATTTTTTTTTTTTTTTTTTTTTTGCTGTTTTTGGCCAGGGCTGGGTTTGAACCCACCATCACCTGTATATGGGGCCAGCGTCACAGACACCACCCTAAACATGAATATTTTTAAGTAATTAAATGAGCAACTCACTGAGAGACAACTTTAAAAATAAATAAATGAAACTCAGAGAGAAAAACAATGTATCAGAGACAAGAGATGGTCAAATAACACAGCATGTATAAAACATCTAGATAAACACCAATGTGCTCAGTGAAGTGGGTAGAAAAGGCCAAGCAAAATACACGGACACTAGAGATTTTTGTAAACAAAATGATAAGCGCATTGTTCAAGAATATTTCATTGAAATAGGGGAATACCCAAACAGTAACATGTTTTTAGTAGTTACTTTGTTTCTTTTAAGAACGGCTTTTGCAAAAGTCAGACTTTGTTTCTCATACTCAGTCTTTTGATGAATAATGTAAACCCACAGCATTTGACTGGCATGCTACTCAGGGCGGCCTGCTATAATTAGTTTCATATGAGACTCTTGCCCACTCATGTAATTACTAAAAAAAGAAATGAAGCGACCTGAAGGTTACCAACAGTGCATCGTGTGTTATCTTTGCTATCCCAGTGTGCATGCACACTTACACATAATCACGTAAATTTTTTCACAAATCACCATATCAGTAATAGCCAGCAGGGTGGCACCTGTGGCTCAAAGGAGTAAGGCACCAGCCCCATATGCTGGAGGTGGCAGGTTCAAACCCAGCCCTGGCCAAAAACTACACGCAAATATAAAAATAATAGCCAGCATCATCTGAGTTTCTATCACTTTATGGGGGCAGTAATTACATAAGGAAACCTCTGATGCCCCTTTATTCTTTCATAGAGGAAGTGTTAAGGCAAAGGTCACTCCCTCAGATCACACTGGAGTTATAACCTGTGAGGACACATAGAGCAAGGCAAGTCAACCTAAATCTAGAACGACATTTCTAAGAAACATTCCTAAACATGTGACACAGGATTAAACGAGGGCTAAAGAGCAAGCCAGAGAGGGAGACAGTTTTTAGAGATGATTACTGACAGAGTCCTCTGAACAATGTTGCTCTTTGAGCTTTGCCCTCTGGCAGCCGCTGAAGCTGCCAATTCCCAAAAATAAGAACAGAGGGTATCGCTCCTGTCAAGAGCAC
>CAUYTI010100514.1:0-25463 GCA_963575145.1 Galago senegalensis
CAATAACTGAGAAAATGACATGAAGGCTGTGTTGACCAGTTTGATGGAAGTATTTCAGAATGCATGTGAAAACCCCACACTGTACCCCAGAAGAGTATCAATGTACATAGTTAACATTCAATAAAAAAAAAAAAAAAGAAAACCATCCTAGTGCTTAACTTGTAGATATTAGGTATTTCCAGTCTTGTAAATGAGAAACTGAGGTTTATATTGGTTGTATCAGTTTCCTGTGGCAGTTTTAAAAAATTTTCACAGACTAGATGGCCTAAAATAACATAATTTAATAATTGATTCCCTTGAAGTTCTAGAGGCTGGAGGTCCTAAGTCAGTATCCCTGGGCTGAAACCGGGTGTCAGCAGGAATCTCCTCTCTAGGATCGAGAAGAGAACCCCTTCCTCTCCCTTTTTCCTCAGCTCTTAGTGGCTGCAAGCATTCCATTGCTTATGGTTGCATTATTCTAATATCTGCTTCCATGATTCCATCACCTTAGCCTCTTCTGTAGCCATCAAATCTCCTTCTTGCCACCCCTTACTAAGACACATATGATTACATTTAAGGTCCGTCAGCATAATCCAGGATAATTTCTGCATCTTAAAATACTATATATAAAGTCATTTTTTGCCATATAAAATAGTTTCTAGGAATTAGGGCATGGGTATCTTTTGGTGGTGGTAGTGGGGACTAGCAATTAAAATTATATTTCTCTACTGGAATGTTTATACCTATAATTCCTAAAGACTATAATTACTATTAAAGAGGACATCTTAGTGTGTTTAGGCTAATTGTTTACCAGTCTGTCCCAATTTGTAGCTTCCCAGGTATGGCTGATGCTAAGACACTGGAGACAGATAGGATTATTCTTGGGTCAGAGTAAAACTCAAATCAATTTTCCTTCTTAGATTCTGATTATTTGTAGTAACCCACTACAAAAAAAATGCTTAAATATTTAAATTAATTAAACTAATTAATTTGACATTACTTATTAGATCATTCAATTAACATAATTTATTACGAATTAACAAATCATTCTTCAACTCTTTCAGCATGAACTTGTTTGTATTGATACATAGAGAATGTATAACTATTTCTAGCTTCAGAATTAAGAACAATTTTCCTTTTGAGTCAAATGCAATCTTTATCATTTTCCTGAACATTACAAGTCTGTTCAAATAATTCATGCTAAGCAACTATTTCAGGGTAATGGGAATAAATGACGTGGGAAACACACATCAACATAAGTATAAACTTACCTCCCCCAAAAGCCAACCCACTGAAGACAATGAGATCTGATCCATAAGAAAAAGGGACCCCAATGTTTTATTGCCACAGCTCCAATATAATAACTAAGGGAACTTTCTCTAAACCATAAATGTTGCCCAGGATACAGTGATATTCTGAATGTTTATGTTTCTCCTTATTTCTAATTACAGATGGGCAAAAAATCTTAGAAAAATTTATTCCTATGCCATTATATTACAAAAAAGAGAAACTGAGGTTGTGTGTTGCCAAATAACTGGTCTTAAGACAAATGCTAATTAGAGACAAGTCATAGGTAAAACTTAGATCACTTAGCACTGTTAACTTCCATGTTATTCTGTCATACTGCATTATATATTATTTTCACTATTGTCATCAGTTGTCATTCATGTCAGTTAAAATCTACCCTTCTCTCATTATGCAATTTGCTGTAGTGCAATATATTGATTAATCAAAGAACTACATTATTAACAAAATCAATTAATAGTATTAAATATTATTTTTAGGAAAGCAAATTATTTTTTGGTACTAAAACTTTCATCAATTGTTTTTGGCATTGTCAAACTTCCGGTAGATAATACCTCCAATAAAATTATAATAATTTACCTCTTCAACATGATTTTAATTCCTTTGGATCTAAACCCAGATGTAGGATTGCCAATTCATATGGTAAGTCTACTTTTACTTTTTTTGAAAAACCTCCATACTGTTCTCTATAATGGATACCAATTTATTATACTTTCCCACCAATAGTATACCGTGGTTCCCTCTTTTTCACATCTTTGCCAGGATGAACCCAAAGGATGTCATGCTGAGTGAAATAAGCCAGGCACAGTAAGACAAACACTGCATGATCTCACTTACATTTGGCAGTAAGTCACCCCAAATATAAGTGGCGAGTGCTGTCATATAGATTTCCTTCAAGAGGAAATGTGCAAACAGAAGTGACGTAGTAAGAGACCACAGTCCAGCATGTGGGGCATGCTCAGTGGATGGCTGGAGCAGAGAGACAGGAGGCAGTGGAGACATGCCAATTGACCGCAATAATGACCAGAGGCTTCCCTGGGCATGCAGGCATGCTTAGGACCTACCTGACTATCTACCCATTCTACTTTAACACCGCTTTTGTGACCAGAGCTGTGATCATCACATACGTTTATTTTATGCATTTTGTTCTCAAGAGAAAAGGTCTAGAGATTCCGCTTCACCAGGCCCTGTACTCAAAACTAGAATGAGTTAATGTGTTAAATGATGTTTTTCAGAAATGCAGAGCTTTCAGCAAAATAAGCTGAGTAAATCTGCTTAGTAAAGCAATGCCTTGAATGCTGACAACCTATTTAGGGAATAGTTATGAATATGCATATTAAAATGTTAAAAAACATGATGCTGTAGCTGGAGTTTATTTCTTTAACAAATATTAAAAGCTATAATTACCAAGGCTATAAGTAAAATAAATAGATAAATACACTGATTTGCAGAGTAATGTTTGCCAACAGAACAATTCAGATTATTCCTGAGGGCTCTTCTGCACTGAAATCTGTACTCTTCTCCCTTTTCCCTTGGAACTTTCCAAATTGCACCTGGAGCTACCTGGTCAAAAGTGTGGACCATGCTGCCAGCATGTTCTGTATGCTTCCAGTGGCTGCTACTCAGTGTCTGACACCATGGGCTAGTCCCATGGATGTTCCATAATTCATTTAACTAATAAAAATGTCTATTGACTCTGTATGTCCACATTACTCTTTCATTCCATTGCCAAGTTCATGCAGGATATTAGAAACAAGTTGATCTATATTCTTGGGAGAATTTTGAAACTAGCTTGAGGCATCTTAGGAATTTAATATCAAAAATATGTTGTACTTCCATTTCAGGTTTTACTCTTTCTGTAATTATATACTAGTTTCCTGCCATAGATTTAAAATTTCTTTTTCATTTTTCTTAAATCACAGTATTCCTCTAGGATGTGGACTTTTTTCAAGTTTCTTTTTTTAATTGAAATTTTAATCTTGAGATAGTACCAAACTCATATTCACATGTAGTTGTAATAGAAAATATTAAGATTCCTTATAATCTTCACCCAGTTCCCCAGTGGTAACATTTTGCATAATTATAGCACTGTATTACAAAGAAATTGACATTCAGACAATTTACCAATTTTATTCAGATTCCATCAGTTTCACATGCAATCTCACCTGTGTTTCTCAAACTGTGCGATTTTGTCCTGTGTACATACATGTAACCGCCAACATAGTGAAGACAAAGAACAGTGTTTTCATTACAAGCATCCCTTTCCTAAGCCCATACCCCCATCCCTAACCCCCCACAACCACTGATCTATTCTCCTTTTCTATAATTTTGTTATGTTAGGAATGCTATATAATCATAGTCTGACAACTTTGGGGATTGGCTGTTTTTCACCCTGTATAATTCTCATAACTCCCATTAATCATTCTATTGGTGAATAATCTTCTATTGCTTGTATAGCCATTCACCCATTGAAAGACATTTAAGATGTGTATTATTCAGAGTTCTCTGTAGAAACAAAACCAGTAGGATCTGTATACACATATACAAAGAGACATACTATGGGAATTGGTCTGTACAATTAAGGAGGCTATGAAGTCCCACAATGTGCTATCTGCAAGTGCAGAACCAGAAAAGCCAGTGGTGTCAATTTGGTCTAAGCCTGAAGGACTGAGCACCAGGAAAGCTAATGATATATCTCCCTGTCTAAGAGTGAAAGTCTGAGAACCAGGGGATAGAAGATGTGCTGGTTTAAGTCCTGGAGTCTGAAGGCCCAAGAACCAGGAGCTCTGATGTCCTAAGATAAGAAAAGATATATGTCCCAGCTCAAGAAGAGAAGAGAAGGCACCTTTCCTCTGACATTTTGCTTTATTCGGACCCTGAATGGATTGGATGATACCAGACCACATTGGTAGAAATGTTTCTTCTTCAGTCATTCTACTGATTTAAATGCTTTGTTCTTGAAAACACACTTACAAACACACATAGAAATAACATTTCATCAGCTAATTAGGCATCCCTTAGCCTAGTCAACTTGACATAAAAAAACTAACTATCCCAAGACATTTTCAGTTTTTCACAATTCCAAAAAAAAAATATGGGGCGGCGCCTGTGGCTCAGTGAGTAGGGTGCCGGCCCCATATACCAAGGGTGAAGGGTTAAGATCCAGCCCCGGCTGAAGTAAAACCAAAAAGTAGCCAGGCGTTGTGGTGGGCGCCTGTAATCCCAGATACTTGGGAGGCTGAGGCAAGAGAATTGCTTAAGCCCAGAAGTTGGAGGTTGCCGTGGAGAATGCCAGGGCACTCTACTGAGGGCAACAAAGTGAGACTCTGTCTCTACCAAAAAAAAAAAACCCAAAACAAAAAAACTATGAACAATCATGTACATATTTTTTATATAAACACAAGTTTTCATTTATCTGAAATAAACCCTGAAGAGTGTAATTGATGGGTTGTATGATAATTGTATGTCTATTTTTATAAGATAGGACTCTAATTTTGCAATGGTTTTTAGCTATTCTCTGCTTTACAAGAAAATCCTTAATGACGTGTGTGAAAGAAAAGTTATTCTGATACTTATAAAAACAATAAGGAAGACTATACTCGAGATGATTACAATAGGGGTATTGTAATAAAATAGAGCGATGAGGCTGAACTCCAAATACTGTAAAGACAGCCAGAAATTTACAGCCAAAGAAAAGGTGAAGGGGTGAGTGGGTGAAAAATGACTAGGAGAAGACATCATGAGTAAGGAGATTATCACCAAACTGTGCTCACAGGCAAGTCAGACGAATCAGATAGCAAGTGGTGGTAAGTCTCTCTTAACAGACATAGCAGGATTCTTGCTGAAACTGGACTCAGGGACTCAGGAAAGACAGACACAGAAGCCCAAGGTCAGGGTCTAGTTGAGAAGGGGACTCAGAGATGTCTAACTCAAGTTTAGTCAAGGAGAGAGTCTTTGGCAAGTTTGCCTCTGAACATTTTACCCTTCCCCTTAATTCAGACTCCAAAAGATACACAGCCATTTTTGTTCTGTCTTGTGGACAATAATTTTATTTTTTTATTTTTATTTTTTTAAATCAAATCATAGCTGTGTGCATTAATGCAATCATGGGGTACAGTGTGCTGGTTTTATATATAATTTGAAACATTTTCACCAAACTGGTTACCATAGCCTTCATGGCATTTTCTTAGTTATTGTGTTAAAACATTTATATTCTACATTTAGAAAGATTCACATGTACCCTTGTAGGATGGACCATAGGTGTGGTCCCACCAATCACCTTCCCTCCCCCCATCCTCCCCCCTTGTGGGCGATAATTTTAAGCACTGAGGTCACTGTCTTCTAGCTCTCCCTTATTCTCCTTCTCTTCAGAGACTTAACTTTCCAGAAAACATCCAGGCAGTGATTATACTGCTAGATGTGTATCCTACTTCCCCCTTTATCAGGTGGAAGGAGGAGGTGGTGAGTACTAATAGGCGTGATTACAGGGACTAGAGTTTTCTGTACTTCATGAACTGAAGAGATTGCAATAAGGATAGATTTTTAAAAATTCCCTTGATAGAGGAAAACCATACTAGAACATTGAGGCTGCTTATTAAGAATTAAACTTAGAATGCATCTGATAAGAAAATCAATATGACACAGTGTGATGGGTTCAAAAGAACACTAGCCACCTCGTTACTAGCCAAAAAGGTATTACTCTCAGACATAAATACATATTAAAAACTTAAAAAGTTAAATAAAATAAACCAGAGGCTTCACTGAGGGAAACAAAAGAAATGGAAAACAACATTGACACCGGAAAAACATACTTCAAAATATTTATCACAGAAATCACAAAAACATTGAAAATATTTTGGCTTCTTAAATAGGGCACAATAAATTATACTCTAAAGAAATAACTTTAAAGCTGCGAGTTAGTAACTGGGTGAGAAAACGGGGTGGCATGAAAGGCAAAGACAAAATAAATATTAAACTTGTTAGTAATCTGAAATGAGCTGCTAGGGAACAAATTTCCAGTGGTAGAAATGAAATCCACATTGAAAAGGTAAAATGTAAAACAGAATAAAGACATATAAGGAACAAAGGAGGAAAAAAGGCAGAGCCTTGGATCTCCTTCTTCGTCATGGCCCCCACCTTGTCCCGCCCTCTCTCCTGTCTTACACACAACCTTCACCACCATGTTTCAGCTATATTTCCCTTACCTCATTCAATATTCATTTGCTCATTTGAAATCATCAAAGTATATAATAATATTTCCTTTGTTCAAGACAGTCTATATGATTATCATAAACAGAGGTCTCTCTTCTACACTGGAGATGCTTAAAATATTTATTGAATTGGAAAAAAAAATTCCTATGGCAAAATGCCCATGTTTCAAACAATTTTGGAATTGTAACATATTTAAAATAGGTCAGCTGAAAATCTAATAGAAATAATTTGATATAAACAAAAAGTTATACATGTGTTAGCTATTATTTATCATAAAAGACATAAAATATTTAAAAATAAGAAAGCTTTATAGTATTTATGACACATTTATTTGATAGACTATCACGAATTTATCAAAAAGGAGATGTTCAACCTAATAAACATGTGTATGTTAAAAAAAAAAAGAAAAGTGAATGCTGTTAAAATTGGGGGCGAAATTACAAACCAGAATTTTAAACTCAGCACCTCTGATTAACTTCTCATCTAAGGTACCTGTTGTCAAATAAAGTGTTTATCTACATTTTTTTTAAAAAAGGAGATGTTCAAAGACATAATGGTAACTTGAAAATGGTACGTGAAAAGAGAAATACGAATTGAAATACACATTTAAAAACTATGTAGAGAAGGAAAAGCAAGCAGAAGATATATACAAATATTAACACCAATTATCTCTGAGTGGCCAGAGTGCTATTTTGATACGTATTTTAAATCATGCATTTTCAGGAAATTTTGTTTCATATCATGTTATATTACATATTTCTATAATTATGTATTAACTGAAAATATGAACATTGTATAAATATTTTTCTAAGCAAAATATTTTGGATGTTGGTTCTGTTTCCCGCTGGCTTCCTGACTTGTATTGATTACTAAAGCTGCAAGCATCTGTCAGTTTTCTCTTATTATCCTCATATTAAAATAGGGACTTAATACACATTATTTAAATGTGATAATGAATGTGAAATGTTTTTAATGGAATATTTGGCATGTTATAATTAATCATTAATTATATGTGTACATGGGGCGGGGGATATGTGTATAAGGGGGAGATGGGGGAGAAGAGAAGTACACTCATGTCATAGCAGGTAAGGTATTTTATCTGAAACTGTGTAAAACACTCAGTGCATTAAAATTCTGTTTCTGAGAAATCATTAATATATTTCAGAGTTTTGATTTTAAATCACGATTTCTATATACATGCCTTTTAAATTTTTACCATATAATTTTTGAACTCCCCAAAGGTAGAATAATAACTTGGCTACATGCTCTCTTCTTGGGAAGGTTCAGTGGTTTGTTGGACTGTGATTTTCACAGTCAACATTTACAATACTGTTTCTACATAAACAGTATGCATACCGTTAAAATGACCTCAGATACAGTATTTAATACATGATTTTTCAAAAAAAGTGTGTAAAGTGGAGAGAAAGGAACCCTTGGACACTGTTTCTAGCCCTGAAAATTAGTATAACCCCTAGAACAGTGGTTCTTAACTTTCCTAATGCTGCAACCCTTTAATACAGTTCCTCATGTTGTGGTGACCCCCACCCATAAAATTATTTTCATTGCTACTTCACAACTGTAATTTTGCTACTATTATGAATTGTAATGTAATTATCTGATATGTAGGATGTATTTTCATTGGTCGCAACATACAGGTTGAGAACCCACTGCCCCAGGGAAAACAGTATGGGCATTCCTCAAAGAACTAAAAGTAGACCCACCATTTGATTCAGCAGCTCACAGGTAGATACCTCTGGGTATCTACCCACAGGAAAATAAATTCTTTTATCAAAAAGACACTTAGAATGTTGAATGTTTATTGCAGCACAATTCACAATTGCAAAGATGTGGAATCAACCCAAATGCCCATTAATTCATGAATGGATGAACAAAATGTGGTGGATATATACTACGGAGTACTACTCAGCCATAAACAGGATGAATTAACGCCTTTTGCAGCAATCTGTAAGAAAATGGAGACTGTTGTCCTAAGCAAAGTGTCTCAATACTGGAAAAACAAACACCACATGGGCGCTCTAATAAGTTGGCACTAACCAGTATGCACAC
The DNA here is from genome assembly GCA_963575145.1 of Galago senegalensis. Taxonomy (NCBI): domain Eukaryota; kingdom Metazoa; phylum Chordata; class Mammalia; order Primates; family Galagidae; genus Galago; species Galago senegalensis. The sequence continues at coordinate 8,563 of CAUYTI010100514.1, forward strand.
AACACACAGAGGAAAGCAAAAGTCATTGGAAATTAAGCAGGAGGGATGTGGGAGGAGAGGAAGGAAGGACAAAAACTCACCTAACAGGTACAATTCAGGTAATGGACACATTAATAGCCCTGAGCCCAGCCTTGTATCAAAAGCACCTGTACCTCCCCTTAATATTTTGAAGTAAAAATGCAAAATATACACCAAATTGTTTTAAAGACTAGTATAAGAAAATAATGTGAAAATGTAAAATATCTCACTCATAAATGTTTATATTGATTGCATATTTAGGATATAGTGTGGTAAATGATATTATTAAAGTTATAAAAAACATAAAGTACACAGTGGCACCTGTGGCTCAGTTAATCGGGCACCAGCCCCATATATTGAGGGTAGTAGGTTTGAACTTGGCCTCGGCCAAATTGCAACAAAAAAATAACTGGGTGTTGCAGCAAGCGCCTGTAGTTTCAGATACTCGAGAGGCTGAAGCAAGAGAATTGCCTAAGCCCAAGAGGTGGAGGTTGCTATGAGCTGTGATGCCACAGCACTCTACTGAGGGCAACAAAGTGAGACTCTGTCTCAAAAAAAAAAAGTAAAGTGCAAAGCCTTTCTACCACATGGAATATTTAATTTTTATATGTCATGATAATTACCTTTAAATAATTTTATTTAAAGATAATTTATTTTATCTTTATTATTTTTTATTGATTTCAGAAAAATAACTTTATTTTACTAAGTTGATTCCTTTGAGTACCATAAATATTTATTCGATGGAAAGGGGATTCATTGAACATACAAAGAACCAGGTTACAGTAATTGTATTTGTCAGGCAAAGTCTCTCTTATAAATGGGCTCCTCCCCCAAGAGGTCTGCCAAACACCATGACACCTCACCTGCTTTCCTCCTTCTCCTCTCTTTATTGTTCCCTTCCTCCCAGCCCCCTTCACATACTAGGTCATCAATTGTCCTCATATCAAAATTGAGCACACAGGATTCTTGTTTCTCCATTCTTGTCATGCTTTGCTAAGAAGAATGTGCTCTACCTCCATCCAAGTTAGTACAAAAGATGTACAGTTGTCATCTTTTTTAATGGCCGAATAGTATTCCATGGTATATATATGCCACAGCTAGTTAATCCATTCCTGGGTTCATGGGCATTTGTGTTGTTTCCACATTTCGGTGATTGTAAATTGAGCTGTGATAAATGGCCTAGTACAAATGTCCTTATGATAAAATGATTTTTTTTCTTCTGAGTAGATGCCCAGCAATGGGATTGCAGGATCAAATAGGAGGTCTAGTTTGAGTTCTTTGAGGATTCTCTATTCTTCCTTCCAAAAAGGTTGTATTAGTTTACAGTCCTACCAGCAATGTAAAAGTGCACCCTTTTCCACGCCAGATTCATCCACGCCAGAATCTGCAGCTTTGAGACTTTGTGATGTGGGCCATTTTCAATGGGATTAGGTAATATCTCATGGTGGCTTTGATTTGCATTTCTCTGATGACTAGGGTCGATGAACATTTTTTCATGTTTGTTAGCCATTTGTCTTCTTTAGAGAAAGTTCTATTCATTTCTCTTGACCATTGATATAAGGGATTGTTGGCTCTTTTTATGTTGCTTAATTTGAGTTCGCTGTAGACCCTAGTTATCAATCTTTTGTCCAATTCATAATATGTAAATATCTTTACCCATTCTGATGACTGTCTATTTACTTTGATTGTTGTCTCCTTAGCTGTACAGAGCTATTCAGTTTAATTAAGTCCCATTTGTTTATTTTTGCTGCTGTTGCAATTGCCACTGAAGTCTTCTTCATAAAATCTTTTCCCAGGTCAATAACTTCAAGTGTTCCCACCCCTTCTTCAAGGATTTGTATTGTTTCATGCCTTGGATTTAGATATTTTATCCATCTTGAATTGATTTTAGTGAGTGGCAAAAGGTGCAGGTCGAGCATCAGTCTTTTACATGTGGTTATCCATTTCTCCCAGCACCATTTACTGAATTGGGGTTCTTTCCTCCAGTGTATGTTCTTGTCTAATTTAGCAAAGATTAGGGGGCTCTAAGATGTTAGCTTCATCTCATGGTTTTCCATCTGGTTTCAGGTGTCTATGTCTCTATTTTTGTGCCAATGTCACATTGTTTTGATCACTATGGCCTTGTAGTACAGCTTAAAGTCTGGTAGGCTGATGCCCCCAGCTTTGTTTTTATTATTAAGAATTGCCTTAGTTATAAGGGTTTTTTCTGGTTCCATACAAAACAAATTTTTTTTTTTTTCCCAAATCTTGAACGTATGATGTTGAGATTTTAATGAGGATTGCACTGAATCTGTAGATTGCTTTGGGAAGTATAGACATTTTAACAATGTTGATTCTTCCCAGCCATGAACATGGTATATTCTTCCATTTGTTAATATCTTCTATTATGTCTTTTCTTAGGGTCTTGTAACTTTCTTTATAGAGATCCTTTACCTCTTTTATTAGATAGATTCCTAGGTACTTCATTCTCTTTGAAGCTACTGTTTAAGGGAATTGTGGCCTTGATTAGCTTCTAATCTTTAATTTTTGGATTTATATAACATTACATTGTTTGCATTTATAAGGGAAAGTCCTAGTTGTATTTGAGTCCTTCACCTGGGAACTGTCCTTATAATCATATAGTATTTACTAAGTGAGGGCTTACAGAACTCCTTCCCCCTTTCTTCATTCCCCCTTCTTGAATTTTATCATTTATCTTTAAATGTTTAATAACATTTCTTGGTTATATGTGTTGCAAAAGAACCAAAACAATGTATGTTCTCTATGAGATGTCCAAGCTTACTTTTGCCAAGATAATCAGAAGTTGCTATTTTGTTAACCAGAAGGTAAACTACTACAGGAGTGTACCTATAGGATTTTATATGTATAATCACAATTTGCTTCTAGCTTCAAGTAAGCTAGAAGTGCTTGCTTGCACTAGTAAGTATAGTGCAAAAATAACTACTTTTCCAAAAATATCTTTGAACTCATGCACATTTATGGTCATAGCTTTTAAATTATATAAAGTAGACCATCAACCCATGAATGGATTAATAAACTATAGTACATGTATACAGTGGAATACTATTCAGCCACAAAAAGATGGAGACTTTCTTTCTATCTGTTGTATTAACCTGGATAGAGTTGGGGAACATTCTCTTTAGGAAAGTATCATAAGAATGGGAAAGCAAGTATCCAATGTATTTAATACTAATATGAAGCCAGTAGATAAAGCAATATGTACTCACACAAAAGAAAAAAACTCCAGGGGGAATGGGAAGGGAGTAGGAGGAGGGAGGGGGAATGGTGTGCTCTCATCTAATGGGCACGAGGTAGTGTATATGGCACACCTTCTCATAAGGGGCACAATTACAACAAGGACCCTACCTAACATTGGAACCTAATTGTTTCTACATTCATATCAATCTGAAAAAAGTTATATAAAATGGTAATTAATGATACTATATGAAATGTGTTCACGTGTTGGCCCTTCAAAAAATCTAAAAGCTAAATTAAATTCGTGTTTGTGTATTAATCCTTTTTCTAACCTTCAGTATTTTCATTTAAAAACATTGTTATTATACTAATATTTCTTCAACTTTACAATTCTCAGGCCTCAATTTTATGTTGTTATTCCCTACTCTAAAATCTCATTTACTTATCTAGAGGTAATATACCATTTGAATAATATGGGAGCATTCCTTATATTCAAGATTTAGTTTCTATTTCATTTCATTTTTTTATTAAGTCATAGACACATAGATCATTAATACATTTATGCATATGTAGGGTACAATATGTTGATTTTTTATACAATCCGATGTGCTTACATCAAACCAATCAACATAGCATTCACCTCATTTACTTGATTATTGTATTAAGACATTTATGTTCTACACTTGACAGATTTGACTTCTACCCTCATTTCATTTTTTGAGATCACTTTGTTGCCCCTGGTAGAGTGCTCAGGCATGATAGCTCAAAGCAACCTCTAACTCTTGGGCTCAAGCCATTCTCTTGCTTTAGCCTCCTGAGTAACTGGGACTACAGCACCTGCCACAATGTCTGGCTATTTTAGAGATGGGTTCTTGTTCTAGCTCTGGTTGGTCTTGAACTCATGAGCTCAGGCGATCTGCCCACCTCAGCCTCAAAAAGTGCTGGGATTACAGGTGTGAGCCGCTGCACCTGGCTTAGTTTCTATTTTTATTAGCAAAAGTATGATAGTATTTTTTAAAAATAAACTTGGATTATTAAATCCAGATAATCAATGCTGCCAATTAAATAAAATCAAAGTTTATTGGACTTCCCCTATTTTAAAGTAGCAAGAGGAAGTCATCCATAACATCTGAATTTGTGCAGAACAAAACAAAACTTTAATGTCCAACATATAGTAAATATTGTCACAAGATACTATAATTTAAGAGAGTGATGTGAAGATCAGCGAAGAGGATATGCTGTGTTCATCTTGAGAAAAGATATTTGAGTAGCCTAGTTGAAGAAATCTAAGTGTAGTTGGATATATGGGTAAAGGTTTTAGAAAGAGGACTGGATATGAGTATGGATTTAAGGCTTAAACTCAACAGGAGTGGCAGAAATCACACATGTGAATGAAATTATTTAAGAAGAGTTTGGAGCTGGGAGGTTGGCTAATGACATGTGGTATTAATCAACCTCCCAGCTTCTTTGTTAAGAGAAGCACACAGAGTTAAGTTCTGTAAGATTGCTGATAGATTAGAAATGGGTTTTGTATACCCTATGGCAATTAGAATTCATATTAGGTAACTGAAACTCAGTAAATCTTTGAAGGAGAAAGGTTGTGCTTTCACTACTTAGAGAAGATTTATTCTACTTAATCCCGTTTGAAATTTGCCTGTAATCACTTTTAGTCTTTATTTTAAACAGGTAATTGCATTTCAAGGAAAAGGGATGACTAATTTCAAGGACAGATAATGGAGCTGTGTTAAGACACACAGGAGCAATAGTTGTGTTTCTGGTAAAGCATCTCTCCACAGTGTTTTAAAATGTCATTCTTCTCTTTTAACTGACATACAGAGCAGGCTAAGTGTTAACCTTAACAACTATACTATTCAGTGATGCAGTATTACTGGCCCGAATAAAACCATCAAAGTTTTCAGGAAAGAAAGATACCAGACGCAATGACCAATGTTACGGGCTATAATGTCCGACAACTGAATATGAGAATTGCTTTGCCACAAATATAGTGGTAAATCTGTATGTTACTTAACACCTCCAAAACTCACCTATTCTTTTGTAATGTGATAATGGCAAAACAGAAACAGACAAAAAACTTCAATGGAATGCCTCTCCCAAACAACAGCTTAAAATACTTTGATTCACTGTTTAGCTGGTAAAAAAAAGTGTACATCTCAATTTTTGCTTCTACTTGATGTCCAGTGAATGATAAACTGATGAAAATTTATTCTTTATTATTATTATTCATGTGCATGATCACCATTTTTATTACTTATCATTATACTTATCACTTACAGATTAGGTTGGCTGTATTTCCTATGAGAAAGAATTTTCTGATGGCTTTTGTTTCCCACATATTTGAATATAATTTGAGTGGGCATGAGCTATATGTGAATTTGCATATTTTTTTCTGCCTCACTACAAGAGAATGTATTTTCTGCGATTTCTTTCTAAATGTCACATCTAGTCTCATCAAATATTCTGGCAGTTCATTTCCTGGATGAGTAAAATCTGCAAGACAATTTGTTTTGTTCGTTTTTAGGTTATAAACTGCAACAATTTATTTCTCACAGTTCTTAAGTCCAAGACTGAGGCACTCACATATTCAGTGTCTGGCAAGGGCTTGCTCTCCCATCCTAGATGGCAGCTTCCCGCTGTGTCCCCACCTGGTGGAAGATCCAAATATGTTTTCATAGCTAGTAGTCATCACATATGCAAACTTTCAGTGTGTTTTTTTATAGAGGGTAACACAGACTAGAGATATCTGAAAGTCTGAAGAAATATCTCAGAAAAAAAAGGATGCTCACAAATATTTGTGCGCAAGCTAAAAAAGTCTAAAATATCAATTCCAAGTACATTGCATAGCATTATTGCCCAACATGTTGGTAACAGTAGTAAAGGCATTCTTGTGTAGGTCTACTGTCTTTGGCATCACACGTAGAAGTTGTCCACCACAAATCCTTGACAATGTAGTGAACCTGTTGATTGCCATGACTTTGGCTTTATCTACCTACCTTCTGTCATGATGCACATGAAGAGTGCTTTCATGTGTTTGTTGAATGAATGAACTCAATCATCTTTGTGGATGAACCAGTATAATTTGATGTAGGATAAGAGCAAACAACTGGCTGAAGAATTTCCCTCATTTAGAGTTCTTTTCTCCCTAGTTCTATTTTCAAACCAACACATACTTGTTAATATTAGTAATTATAATAGTTTTATATAATTGCTTTCACTATCATAATAGTTTAGGCTTAATTATCTTCAGATAAAACATGAGGATTTATATTTGTTGTCCCATAAAACCAGTACCTTTCCTTTCATGAGTCCTAGGTTATGAGAATTCTCTCCCCCAACAAATTGCCAAACAGAGGACAAAAATTGTATGATATTGAATTTGTCAACAATTTCTCAAGTATGACACTAAAGATATGGGGAACAAAATAAAAAATAGACAAATTGGTCTTTGTGTTGATTTCATACATTTATGTATCATAGGACACTGCTGGCATAGTGAAAAGGCAGCCTACATGATGAGGGAAATTATTTGCAAATTGTGTGTTGAATAAAGGATTAATTTAATACAGACTATATGGAGAACTCTAAAATTAAAAAAAAAAAACCCTAATTAAAAACTTGGCAAAGGCCCTGAATAGAAATTTCTTCAAAAAAGATAAACGAGATCCCAATTAGTGCGTACAAAGATGCTTAACACCACTCATTGTTAGGGTAATGCAAATAAAAGCTGCAATCAATGCCTAACATTTATTTAAAAAAGCAAGATAACAAGTGTTGGTAAGAATATAGAGGACTTATCATATTCTCATAGGTGCATTGTGATGGAAATGTAAAACAGTGTGCTTTAGTGTGGCAGTTCCTTGCTGCTATGTGATCCAGCAATCTGACGTTTCAGATCAAAGTCAATACTTGAAAGAATTGAAAGCAGGGCCTCAAGGAAATATTTATGCACTCGTGCTCATAGTAGCCTTATTTATGATAGCTAAGATGTGGAAGCAACCCATGTGTTCATGGGCAGATTGATGGATAATCAAAATGTGGTGTATCCATAAAGTGGAATATTATTCAGCCTGAAAAAGGAAGGGCATTCTGACATATCCTACACCATGGGTGAACCTTGAAGGCATTGTGCTAAGCGAAATAACCAGTCACCAGAAGAAAAATTAAGTATTTGGAACAATCAAAATCATACAGACAGAAAGCAGAATGGTGACTTTTAGGGTTGAGAGGGAGAGAATAAGGAGTTATTACTTATGCCTACACCATTTGTTGAAAAGCCGGTCCTTTTCCTGCCAAATAGTCTTGGCACCCTTCTTGGCCTTATATGCAACTCATTTTTGTATGTTGAGTTTACATTCTGCTACTTTGCTGAATTTATTTGGTTCTAATAAATTTTGTGGAATCGTTAGTGTTTTACACATATAAGGTCATATCATTTGTGAACAAAGATAATTTAATTATTTCATTCCAATTTGGAGGCCTTTTATTTCATTTTCCTCCTCAATTGCTCTAGCTGGACTTTAGTTCTATGCTGAATAGAAGTGGCAAAAATAGAGATCCTTGCCTTCTTCCTAAATGTAGAGAAAAATCTTTCATTCTTTCATCATTAAAAATGATGTTCTCTGTGGTTTTTGTATGTATTGTTTTTATTATGTTAATTTCCTTCTACTCCTAGTCTGTTAAGTGCTTCTTTTATGAGATGGTATTAAATTTTATCAAATGTATTTTCTGTATCAATTGAGATAATGAGGTGGATTTGTTTCATTCATTCTGTTTGTATTGTATATTTCATTGGATTTTTATACACTGAATCATCCTTGCATACCGGAAATGAATTCCAGTTGGTCTTTTTACTATGCTCATGAATTCAGACTTACTGCATTTTGTTGAGAATTTTTTTTTATCAATTTTAACAAAGAATATTAGTCTGAAGTTATATTTTCTTGTAGTGGCTTTGGCTTTGGTATTGGGGCAATGGTGGACTCAAAGAATGAGTTAGGAAATCTCTTTCCTCTTTGATGTTTTGGAAAAGTTTGAGAAAGATTGGTGTTAGTATTTCTTTAAATGTTTGATTGAATTCACCAGTGAAGCTATTACGTCCAGGATTTCCTTTGGTGGGAAATTTTAACAACTAATTCAATAGGTGTAATCAAATTTTCTCATGTTTCAGTCTTTGTAAGCTTTCTTTTGTTTCTAGAAATTTGTTCATTTTCTTCTATACTACCTACTTTGCGAGTGTCCAGTTGGTCATGGTAGGTTTATGGTCCCTCTCTTTGGAATCATTCCTAATTTTATTAATTTGACTGTTTTGTCTCTTAGTCAATCTGATAAACTTTCATCAACTTTGTTGATCTTCTTCAAAGAATCAACTTTGTATTTTTTTATTTTTTAAATTTTCTCTATCACTTGTAACTAATCTATTTTGTTTATCTGTACTTTAATCTTGATGCTTTTTTACCTTGATGCTAGCTTTGGGTTTAATTTGTTCTTTTCTAGTTACTTGATATGTAGAGTTAGGTTATTTATTTGAGGTCTTTCAAAGTAATTTTTAAATTTTCTCTATCACTTTTAATTAATCTATTTTGTTTATCTCTGCTTTTTCACCTTGATGCTAGCTTTGGGTTTAGTTTGTTCTTTTTCTAGTTACTTGATATATAGAGTTAGGTTATTTATTTGAAGTCTTTCTTTCTTGTTCTTATTTTTTTATTTTTTGGAGACAGAATCTCATTCTGTCACCCTGGGTAGAGTGCCATGGCATTATAGCTCACAGCAATTTCAAACTTCTGTGTTTGAGTGATCCTCTTGCCTCACCCTCCCAAGTAGCTGGGACTATAGGTACCTACCACAACACCAGGTAATTTTTCTAATTTTAGTAGAGATGGAGTCTTGCTTTTGCTCAGACTGGTCTTGAACTCCTGAGCTCAAGCAATCCACCTGCCTTGGCCTTCCAGAGTGCTAGGATTATAGATATGAGCCACCATGCCTGGCTCTTTTTTTAAAATGTAAGTTTATTTTAGCTGTATATTTTCCCCATAGCACTGCTTGTGGTTTAATTGTTATTCACTTCTTAGTAGTTTCTAATTTACTGCCTTAGTTCATTTTGTGTTGCTATAATAGAATACCACAGACTGAGCAATATATAATATATAGAAATTTATTGGCTCACAATTCTGGAGGCTGGGAAATCCAATATTGAGACTCTGGCATCTGGTGAAGGTCTCCATGCTGTGTCATAACATAGCAGCAAGCATCACAGGCAAAGGGAGAGATAGAGGAGAGGAGAACAACAAAGGCTTTCTTTCAATAGGATCCCATTCTCATAATAAAGATTCCACTCTTGTAATTAGAACACTAATCTCTTAATACTATTAGTATTATTATGATTCTCTTTTAGATAGCTTTTCTTGGATCCTGTTTATTGATATATTCTTAGTGATTTGGTAGGCTGCATTTTTGAATTATTTCTATTAGTGCAAGCTGATGATAATTAGGAAACCTGTTTTTAACTCCTCTGTCATCTATGGTACTTTCTTAGGCTCAGTTATCCCATCCATAAAATAAGAATGATTTTCTTACCTGTGTTGGAGGTTATGTGTCAGTACAATGTCAGGTAAGATTCCATCTCTGGAGGAAATGTGTAAACTCTGAGTGGTTGATAAGCATTAGGACTTGGCTAGGGAATCAGCAATTGGTAAAATCTGATTTTTATATGTAAGCGGGGGGTAGGGACCCTGCTAGCGTATCTCCCGCAGTTCATTGTGAACATACAGCAGACCATACTTCTGACTGCTCCACACATCTCTGCAGCAATTTGCAGGCTGCCTAAAAAACCCTTTTAATTGGCTTCGTGTGGACTTTGGGCAAGTCCTTCAATTCTCTGTTTCTCTTTAGGGGATAAATGATGAATGAAAACAAATTTTCATTTTTCATATTGTTCTTACTCTTAGTAACAATGAATCAAAGGAAAAAAAGAAAAATTGGTAAGACACTCAGGTATGAACTCTTTGCTGTTACGGTCAGACACATCCAATGAAAAGCTGTTTGACCTGGCAATGCAGTACATTGAATGTTACCTTAAAATAACAAGGCATAATTAAATAGCCACACACTCTACTATATGTATTTTTCTGTTAGCTTTTAGAGCTTTTATGTGATTTGAGGCTTGTTTTTGAATTGTAGGTTTCTCCCCAACTTTAAAAATCATGTCCAAATATTGTTACATTCATTCATTTAAGAAATATGGTTGTGTTACCAAGTGCTCTGAACTATGATAATTTTAGGAAATTTAATTTTAGCAAGAATGATACAGATCCTGTTGTATTCACAGAATTTCCTGATTGGCAGAGGTGAGAGACATTAAACTTTGACTTTTTTTTTTTTTGTAGAGACAGAGTCTTACTTTATTGCCCTCAGTAGAGTGCCGTGGTGTCATACAGCTCACAGCAACCTCCAACTCCTGGGCTTAGGCTATTCTCTTGCCTCAGCCTCCCAAGTAGCTGGGACCACAGGCGCCTGTCACAACACCTGGCTATATTTTTGTTGCAATTTGGCTGGGGCCAGGTTTGAACCTGCCACCCTCGGTATATGGGGCCGGCGCCCTACCCACTGAGCCACAGGCGCTGCCTCGCTTTGACTATTTTTTAATAGAGGAGAGAACATATTGAAAACCTGTTAGGTTAACGTGGTTTTATATTCCAACTCTTCTACCTGCTAGTCCGAGAAACATTGTGCAAATGACCTAACCTGTCTAAATTTTCTTTTGCTAAAGTGAAAAGAGGATAATGCAGTCTCTATTTCATATTTGGTTTTCAGAATGATTTAATTAACTGACATAAAGCGCTTAAATTCAATAATTTGTATGTAGAACATCCTCAATAATTAGTAACTAAAAGTGCCAGGCGCTGGTAGCAGTTAAGACAGAAGCAAGACCCCGAAGGGAAAATTGGCAGCAAGTCTCCGTGGGCCCCTTTTTGGAGAAACTAGGATGGTTTCCCAGATAAAGTGATCTCCAAGGAGAGACCTTGGCAATGAGTAGCAATTAAACAACAATACTAACAACAAAAACAAAACAAACAGCTCAGAAGGAACATGTCATGAAATCCTGCTGTAGAGAGAACTGCCAGAATCACAGCTGAAGCGTGAGGAAGGGAAACCCAGCGCAGATGAGGCGCACTTCACCTTTTAGCATCTTTGCGTAGCCTTGAATTTTTAGCTCACAGTTGTTTATGTGGAATCTTCTCATCCACTTTGGTTTTCTAAATTTGATTATTTGACTGTGGTTTGCCTTTTTATAGGTGTTTTTCTAGCATAATGTTAAACATCCTCCAATGTATCTTTGTTTTCTTATAATTACAAGACATTTCAACTTTCTTTAGATATTTTTCTTATCTTGAGCCATAACATAGAATTAATCCTGGTTGCTTTTGGCATATTACTGATCAAAACCTAGATAATAGTTGTACACAGAGGATAGGTTCATACAATTGGAAGGGGGCACAATGCCTACAGCAGTTTTTCAAAGCATTTAGGGACAAAACATGAATTTTTTTTTTTAACGGAAAGAAAAAAAGGGAGAGTCAAGTTTATGCTGATACTTTTAACTCTTTTTCACTAATTCTCTTTTGTGATTTTTTAAATTTTATGTGATCTCTTCATATCCTAATGTTTAATTTTTAACTGGACTTGTCTTTCTTCCCTCCCTTATTCCCTCTTCCTTCCATCCTTCATTTCTTCATAGAATCACAACCTACTGCTTAGAAGCACAGGATCTCAAAATAATCTACCTGGATTCAAATTCAAACTCTTCTGTTTTCTACATTGTGAGATTGGACAAGTTACTTAACCTCTCTGAAACTTCATTTTCTCCTGTTTCCATAAGAATGGTGTGAAGACTACTGTAACTGGGTCACTGCCTGATACTGAGCAAGTATCAATGAATGTTAAGTCATATAATTTTTATTATTGCACTATATAACATTGATGGGGTTCAGGACACACTATCCTAAAATATGATACATTGGAATTTGGGAAAACTGCAGGAGCAGGAAGGTTTCTCTTACCATGTCCCTTGAATAAGGTCAGAAAACGTAGGCAAGTCAATTTCTGACCTTCTCCCTAAAGTAGGTTGTAAAATTTTCATTATAGAAGTACCAGCACCTATCCAGAGTAAAGGGACATATTTATCACTAAAGAAAGGGACATATTTATCACTAAAGAAAGTCACAGAGAATTATCTGAAGGATTTGTCTGTAATTTATCCCTTTTGGTTGCCTTGCAAACCCTCTTTCACTTTTACCATTGTCAACACTGAAGTGGTTTATTTAAAGATAAGCTTTTATTTATTTGCCTAAACTTGTCAAAAATATAAATTATTTTTTTCATTTTTTTGCCAGGGCCGGGTTTGAGCCCACCACCTCCGGTATATGGGACTGGCTCCCTACTCCTTTGAGCCACAGGTGCTGCCCTTAATAAAATTTTCAAGTAAAATTAATCTTGTTTTTAATTTTTTGGATTACAATGACAAGTTCCTCTCAATTTGTGATCTTTCTATTTCATTCATGTTTGATTCTTGGCTCCTGCTTTCTGAAGTAAGGTTATAGAATATAACGTAGGCTACATTATGTGTGGGTTCAGGTGATATTTTTCATCAGTATTATTTTAGAAACAATCACCTGAAGAGGCAAAGAAATTCCAATTTTACCTTCTTCCCCCTCTGCATCCTAGAGAATAAAATAATAACTCTGAACTCTCAGGATCTTGGACTGTACCACACTCATCATTTTAAAAGATGATAATGAAAATCACAACAAATACTACTGGCTCAGCAGGTTGTGCAGAACATTTGCTCTAGCTAGCTCAGCCTAAGTCTCACTATTTGAAATCATTTCCCTTCCTTAATTATAACTTGCATTTTATTCACTCCATAGCTCACATTTGTCACACACAATTGTGAGGTCGATTAACTCTAATTTCTCAGAGTCCAGGTACTAAATATTCTAGGTGCAAACTACATTATTCCCTTCAAATCATTAAAATTCAAAATCCAGATTCATAGTCTGAGTCATCAGAATAATATATCAAGCACCAAATTAAAAAAACTCTCAAGCAGAAGGTTTATGTACATCAGTAGCAATTGTATAAATTCATATACTACCTGGAGAATTGACTGTGCTGTGTTTCACATGAACTGATCTAAGTTACAACTGGATTCACATGAGCTTGTGAAAGTGTGCCCATAAACATAAGTAATTTTAGAATACTTTAATATGTGGGTCTTTATTTATTTATTCTAGACTGAGTCTTCCCTTGTTGCCCAGGCTAGAATGCCATGGCCTCATAGCTCACAGCAACCTCAAACTCTTGGGTTCGAGCAATCCTTCTTGCTTCAGCCTCCCTAGTAGCTGAGACTACAGGTGCCTGTCACAATGCTCAGCTAATTTTTCCCCCTATTTTTAGTAGAGACAGGGTTTTGCTCTTGCTCAGGCTCATCTTGAACTCCTGAGCTCAAGCAATCCACCTGCCTCAGCCTCCTAGAATGCCAGGATTACAGGCATGAGGCACTGCACCTCACCTAATATGTAAATCTTTATATTATATTACATAATATATCTATGAAGATGATAATAATGATAGTGCAAGTTGACCCTCCTGTCTGCCTAACATGTAGTATACAGTAAGTGCCACGTGGGAAGCGCTGTTGTGCTCATGAGTGGTTATTTGCCAAAAAAACTCCCAAACTGGAAGTTTGCAAGATTATGTCTAAATCTATCTAAACCTAAGCTCATAGTCTTTTCACTTTACTATGTTGTTTCTGTATCATATGAGAATAGTTAGTTAATTAAAGGTATGGACATTATTCTTAGAGTCAATTGGAGTTCAGCTTTTCAGCTTCATAGTAATATAAAATTGAACTAACTTTCTTAGTCCAAAGAGAAATAATAGTATTCATTAGAGAGTTTTATGACATTAAATGGTTCTGATTTCATATCCTGATCTCTAGGAACAGAAGATGAGAGTGAAATTCTGAAACTGTTATCAAAGGCAGGGTCCTGAGTAAAGGGTCGTCTCTGGGGTATGTTGATAAATGCAAAGTGAAAAAAAAAGCTAGGGCAACTGAAAAATTAATGAAAAACAAGAATCAGTATCATTTCTTGAAATATCTGCAATATCAGTTGCCCTTCTTGTATAAAAAATTCTCCATGTAAAGTCAAAAATTTTATATGCTTTGAGATAAAACTAGGCTTGATCTACTACTAAAAGCAACTATTTTGTAGTTGTAGAATTGTGAGTTATTCTGATAACTCAATTATATAATAGGAATATTCTGATAACTCAGAATAATTTGCATTTAAACATGATTACTTATATGTTTATTGGGGCACTGATAAAAAATGAACTATCATTAAAGCAATGATATATTGTAAGGAAATATACTGTATTTCCCTTAAGGAAGAAGGTTGCTGAGATAATCTAGTAGGAGATTATCAAAAAAGGAGCGGAAGAATGAAATCCAATAGCTCTTTGCCTGTGAATCATTGTCCACTTTATTTCCATTCAATGTATTTCACCTTTGTTATGACAAAGCGACCTTCCAGCAGAGAGTAATAGAAATTTTTGCAAGGAAATGTCTTTAAAAGTTTTTGTTCTGTTCTTATGTAAAGTGAAAAATAGATTTACACATGTGGATCAATGAAATGTTTTAATTTTCACATTTTTCAAATTTTCTCAAATATTCATATCTCGAATTAGTGACAGTTAGAACCAATCACTCATAAGGTATTAGTTTTTGTTGACTAAAGTTTGTTACAGAGGACTCATCAATTAAACTATTGCTCATCCACCTACGGGGATCCTGAGCAGCTGAGTTCTCTTATGTATAGACATGAGGAAAGAAATTAAGAATAAGTTAATTGAAAACATAATTTATAGACAAGAATATATTTTCCCAGGGAATTTTTTTTTTTTTTTTTGAGACAGAGTTTCAAGCTGTCGCCCTGGGTAGAGTGCCATGAAATTTCAGAATACCTGTATTAGGCATTTACCCAAAGGGGAAATTTCAGAATATTACAAGAGGACACAGATTTTGGTTACATAATTTGTTTTTGTACATTTTAAGTCAAAGTTATAAATGTGCCTTTCACCCAGAAAGTGTGCATTGTTAAGTGCAAGTATAAGACATGAATTTACTCAATCTTTCCCCCTCCCATCTACTTGCTTTAAATTGAGTTTTACTTTCATATGTGCACATGAGTTCAATTAATTCCAATTTAGTATTAAGTACATTTGAGTACCCGTGATTGTTTTTCCATTCTTGTGATGCTTCATTTAGAAGGTGGGTCTCCAGTTCCATCCAGGTTGTTACAAATGATACTAGATCACCATTTTTATTGCTGGTAGCACTTCATGGTATAAATACAGCAATATTCAGATATTGATGGGCACTGTGGTTGTTTCCACCCCTTTGCAATTGCAAATCATGCTGATGCAAATGTTTGAGTATAACTGCATTTTGTATAAAATTTTTTTTCTCTCCTTTGGGTAAATAATACAGGTAGGAAGATTGCTGGATCAAAGGGAAGGCCTACTTTAGTTCTTTGAGGTATCTCCATACTCCTCTCCAAGAATTTATACTATTGTGCAGTCCTACCAACACTGTATTAGTTCCTTTTTCTTTATTTTCATGCCAGCATCTGTAATTTTGAGATTTTTTTTTTTTGACAATAGAAGCCTTTCTCACTGGAGTTAGGAAATAACTCCCTGTGATTTTGTTATGTATTCCCTAAGGATTAGAGAGGTTGAGTATTTTTTCATGTGTTTGTTGGCCACTAGTTGATCTTCATTGGAAAGGTTACTGTTTATGGCTTTTGCCAACTTTTCAATGGGATTATTTGACTTTTTTCATCACAAACAAGTACGCTTCATCCCAGAGATGCAAGGATGGCTCAGTATATGCAAATCTATAAGTGTATTTCACCACATAAGTAGAAGCAAAAACAAAGATCATCTGAGCTCCTTAGTAGACTCAGAAAAAGCTTTTGACAAAATTCAGCACCCTTTTTTGATAAGAATGCTTACCAAAATAGGTATAGATGAGACATACCTCAAAATTATAAAAGTCGTATGTGACAAACCCCATAGTCGACATGATTTTAAATGGGGAAAAATTGAAAGCATTCCTACCTAAAAGTGGAATCAGACAAGTTTTCTCACGATCACCACTTCTATTCAACATAGCGTGGGTTTGCTGTTCTGCTATCTGATATGTTCAAGGAAATTCATAACTTGCAGTTTTTGCTAGTGCAAAAACAATGTTCTTTCTTGTTTTCTATATTATCAAGCAAAAACTAGAAATTTCTTAGGCTAACTAAGAAGAAAGGAGAGAGGACTCAAGTTAATAAAATCAGAAAGGAAAAAGACATTATAATATAAGAAACATAATTATTCAAAATTCTTTATGCAAACCATTATAAGAGACTATTATGGACAATTATATGCCAATAAATTGTATAACTTAGAAGAAATGGGTAAACTTCTACACAAATGCAACCTATCAAAATTAAATTATGAAAAAATAGAAAATCTGAATGGATTAATTATGGGTAGAGATTGAATCAGTAAGAAAAAGTATCTTATCGGAGGGAGAAGGGAGGGGGGAATGGGTGGAGGAAGGGGGA
>CAUYTI010100516.1:0-32308 GCA_963575145.1 Galago senegalensis
ATTTGTTTAATTATTATTTAATGGCTTATTGTTTTCATAATTTAAGTTGTAACACCATTTTAAAAGGAAAGAAAGGAGGGTGGGAGGGAGTGAGGAAGGAAGGAAGGAAGGAAGGAAGGAAGGAGGGAGGGAGGGAAGGAAGGAGGGAGGGAGGGAGGGAGGGAGGGAGGGAGGGAGGGAAGGAAGGAGGGAAGGAAGGAAGAAAGGAGGAAGGAGGGAAGGAAGGAGGGAGGGAGGGGGAGGGAGGGAGGAAGGAAGGAAGAAAGAAAAGAAGGAAAGAAGGGAGGGAGGGAGGGAAGAAATAATAGGTAAATAAAATCTCAGTGAAGGAATTTTTTGTCCAACTAGGCTGTTGCTTACCCATGGACCAACAGCAGTAAGCACTGATCACAATGATGTCTTATCGTCCATGTGAAGTGGGGGAACAGAAACTTTTAGGAAAGGATTGTAGGAGAAAATCCCAGAGGTCTCAACACTCTCATGAAGATCCCACGAGACACTGCAGAAGAAGGTGCTTTGAAAAGTTATTACAGAATTGCCATTTTTATAGGTCAAAAAAAAAATTTTTTTTTTTGAGACAGAGCCTCAAGCTGTCCCCCTGGGTAGAGTGCCATGGCATTACAGCTCACAGCAACCTCCAACTCCTGGGCTCAAGCAAGTCTTCTGCCTCAGCCTCCCAAGTAGCTGGGACCACAGGCGCCCGCCACAACGCCTGGCTATTTTTTGGTTGCAGCCGTCATTGTTGTTTGGCGGGTCCGGGCTGGGGATTCGAATCCGCCATCTTAGGTGTACATAACTGGTGCCTTAGCTGGTTGAGCTATAGGCGCCGAGCTTATAGGTCAAAATTAATCAAATATTGGCAATATTTTTGGTCTCATTGTGTAAGTGTTAAGCGGGCCACATGGACATAAGATACGACTAATTTCATTGTAAGTCAGCAGAATAAACAAGAGGACAATGTTTTAAAGATGAAAGGTTAGGTTGACTCCTTTTTGATAAACAGAGTAGCCAAATTGGTTTAGTACATGGTAACTTTGGGGGGAGCGAAACTAAATGCTTTCCACATTATTTGATGAACTCATTATTTCGTCCCACACTTCCATGAGGTAGATACTGTCACTATGCACATTCTACAGACAAGTAAACAGAGGGTCAATGGCACAGTTCTAAATGACACAGCTCAAAAAGCAGCAGAGCCAGGACTGAACACAGGTGTCTGGGCTCTAAGGCTGTTCATTACCTCAGGGAAGGAGCCAGAGGTCCAGCTCGTCCATGACCCCTAATCCACTGCTCCCAGGATGAGCGGGCCTTTCCTCTCCTTGTGACCCAGCAGACCTGTGTTTATTCTGCTTGCAAGTCACTTGGGCGGCATCATAACTAGTGGTGAGAACCTGTCACCCATACAGGCTGATCTCCTTGGGGGTCTGTCTTACACTCAAAGTCAGTCTTACATTGTACCCAACATGGGAGAGGCACTCACCAAAGGCTTATTATTGAGTGAGGTGGACGGGAGACAAAAGATGATTTGATATCTCCAAAGAATATGATTTTTAATCTGCATGCTTGGGGGTGGTGAGGGGAATGGAACATGGGAATAGCCCAGACTATTATAAAAAGACAGCTGTCATTTGTTGAGAGCCTATCAGGCTTTTGAAAATCACATCCATTCTCTCTAATTTTTCTATTACCTCGCAAGGTAAGTGGTGGTATCTCCAGGTCTTACAACTTGAGAGGACAAGCTGCATTATTTCTAGAAACATCTCCTCAGTAACATCAATGACATGTTTGCTCCAGCTAGGGTCCCACAGAGCATTGAACCTAAAAATTATCTTTGACTAGAACTTCACAGAATTCCATTCTGGGTGGGCCCTTAATGTCTTCACCCATACTCCAGAGCCTGACAAATCTGTCAAAAAAAAAAAACCCACCAAACTTGACTTGATTTTGTACGTGAACTTGATTCTGAGCCATGGAATTTCAGAACTGTGCCTGCAAGTCTGGAATTTAAATATTAGCCTTCCTGACCTGGATAGCTTTGATCTCCCAAGTTTGCACTCACAAGTATTGATAACACGGCTCCAATCGCAAACACGAGGTCAGGTCTGCAGTCCACGGCTGGCGGTATGTGCGTGAGTACACAGATCTCGGCTAAGATCAAAATAGACTTAGGTTATGTAAGTACTTATCTGATGGGGGGGGCTGTACGTGGGGCAGAGGGACAGAGCTCACTTTCACACAGCCGATCTTGCTTGCTTCGTCCCAGAGGACAGACGTAAGAGTGAACTGTCGGTGAACTCTGGCACTACTGGGCCCTCACGACAGGGCCCGACCTGCCTTGATTTCTGAGTCTGCTTTCTCTCAGGGGAATGGCTGCCATGCTTAGCCAAGCATCTATCTTGTACCAGGTATCCTAAGTGTTTGCAAAACAGGAATAATAACGTGTAAATGTGCGTGTGTTAGGCACCATCCTACATGTTCCACACGTGCGTCGTTTCATCCGCACAGCCATCACGCAAAGTTATCTTCATTTCATTATCTTCACTTTTCAGATGAAGAAACTGAGGCACACAGAGTTTCCTGAGCAAATTAAGGGTCATGCTGCAAATAAATGTGATTCGCAGGATTTAAACCTTTCCCAGCTCTGTAAGCGCCTGGTGAGGCAGCGGCAGCCTTTCCGTAGAGGTGGGAAAGGAGTTTGAGCTAGTTGCCCAAGTCACACAGCCTGTCAATGAGAGAACCACAACTTAAACCCAGGTCGAAATCCAATACCTCGCTGTTGAGCATATACCACGGAGGCCTATGTTCTGAACAGCCCGTTACTGCGTGGCCCGATTTTGAATGGCTTTCAAGCTAAGAATTATTTTTACATTTTTAAAGCATTCTCTTAAAAAAAGAAAAAAAGGAAAGAGTACGTAATAATGATCGCATGTAACGCCACAGGGATGGAACTATTTGCTGTCTGACCCTTCGTAGGAAGAGTTTGCCCACCACTCTGCTGCATCACCTGCTCCCCATCAGATGAAATAATGCAGGTGGCAGCGTGTGTATGTAATTCAGGGCAGGTTATTTGCCCTTGGCTGGACCTCAGTTTCCCTACTTAGGAGGAACAGTGAGAGGGACCCGAAGCCTCCTTCCAGCTCAGATCCGCCTGAGTGGACCACGACATCCCACTACTGGGATAGAGTGAGGTATTACTTTTCCTGTTTCGCCTCCCATTGGATTATTCTACCACCTACCTTACTGCAAAGAATTCAGACATAACTGTTCTTCAGTGATAGAAAAAGAAAAAACCAAAATAACCCCCGGAGGTTAAAAAAAAAAGCCCCACCTCCCAAACACAGCCCTTCTGTGGGGGCCTGAGTGCAGACTCCTTTGTCTTCTAAACCCACTTTAGGTCTTTGTTTATTCTCGAAGCCTCTTGGCATTTCAAGTTCCTAATTTCCTCATCAGAAATGTTGATCCTGATCCTCCCAATTGCTAATATCCTCCCAATCACTCCCACTCCCCTCCTCCCCTCTCAGTTCCCCGTGGAATTCAACACTAGCAAAGTAAATAAATAGAAAATAAATCAGAGTGATTGACTGATTTCCTTCCGGTTGTGTCCCTATGTCGGATGCAGCTGTCCCCGCCCCCCCCTCAGGGTTGGTTCTTCCCTCAGGCAGGGTCTCCCGCTCTTTCCAAGAACAAAGGCGGCTCCTTCTAATCTGACCTCTTTTCTCCTCCCAGAGTTGCTCTAATCTGACCTCTTTTCTCCTCCCAGAGTTGCGGTCTCGCCCGAAGTCCTCTTCATAACCTCTCCATCTAAGAAGAGACCCAGTCCAGAACTTTCCCCAAACACAGGACCTCACTGGGGCCTTCAGCTCTGACCTAGTTCAGGGGCTGACCACTGGCCACCCCAGCTGTCCATGTGCCCTTGAAGGGGGACAAAGTCACTACTGGGAAATAGGTCCAGGCTCTGTGGAGCCTGAGGGTCTGGCTTGTTCTCATTTTACTCAAGGTAGGGTGGGCTGCTGCTTCAGAACCTCGCCCTTATCTCTGGAGGGTGGTTTCAGAAGCTGCTCTAGACCTCTGGGCTTCTTCCCTTTCCTCCGATCACTGCCCCTCTGCAGTCAGAGGAACTGCTCCACAGCAGGAGCCCAGCTGAGCCCTGTCCCTGTCCCTGTGTAACTGCCCTTGGCGGTCCTCAGCCTGCAGAGCCATGCTCCCATCCCCACTTTCCACGAGGCAGCCCCTGCCTCTCTCCAGCCACATTTCCATTTCCTGCCATTTGTTTCTTGCTCTCTCTGCCTTTAAAGAGCCCAACGTAGTCCAAACAATAAGACCCTTTTCCGCATCGGGATGCCCTTTCTCAGCTCTGCTTTCTAGAAGGTCATCACTCTATTCCACACAGAATATCTCTTGCATGCTGTGCTGGACCCACAGGTTACGTTTCCTCATCTGCTCTGTGCTCAGAAGGTTGATCTGTGGAGTCTGAGTCAGTGGGTTCCTGAGCCTTCTGATTCTGGTTGGGTTTGGCCAACTAGGAGCATCAGGAGACCAGAGGGAAAAGGGACGAGGAAGGGGCTGTGTTCTTGTGATTCTCTCCTCGCAAGATCCCTAGAACTGGCCATGCCCTGTGCTGCTCCTCCTAAGGCGATCAGCTCTGCAGGACTGTCCCTTGGGGGGGGGGGCAGCTCGGCAGCTGCTAAGTTTACGCTCTCCCTCGTGACCCCCCTCCACCTGCACTTCTGCAAATAAGGCCTCCTGGAAGTAGCTGTTACGTGAGAGCTGTCTGAGGACTGTTGGGACACTGACTGGCACAGAGTGACCCAGGGCCAACCTCTGGCAGCTCTTTGCAGCCACCTCTGTCATAGGTCCTATACCTCACCTGGTGCTGGCCTGTCTCCCTGACTTCTGCCCACCCCTGGCAGCTTCCTTTCACCTTGTCTCTCAGATACACAAGAGGTGCCCGCACAGTGCGCATCTGCTGGGTACTGGCCCCGGCACTGCAGCGTCGCAGGCCAGTAAACCGCCATTCCCGACCTTGTACATCCTTGACTCTGGGGCGAGAGGTGAGACAGGGGCCCCGTTTGTCACTATAGCTGCGAGTGCAGGGCTAGTTAGCAGTCTGCTCACTCTCACGTCCCAGTTCTACCACTGCCTACCCATGTGATGGGGGCGAGTCATTTCTGAGCCTCAATTTCCTCGTCTGTCAAAGAAAATCAGAGCAGCTCCTGTAGAGGGTGGTTGTGAGGATTGGCGTAGTTGGAATGGTGCCTGGCACACAGCAAGCACTCAGTAAGGGGCCATTATTATTTTTATTATAGAAGGTATTTAGTGTACACTAAATAAGTGAATAACTGAATATATTGTTCCGACTGATCTCCATAGTAACCTTTCCTCAATCCTCCCTCGTTTTTATATTATACATTCCAGGTGGGGAAGAAATTTCTTTGCCCTTTCACAGATGATGAGTAGGATAAAGGATTCATGAGTGAATGAATGAATGTAGAACCCTCTCGGCCTGCTCTGTCTCCTCCTCCGCCCAGCAGCCACAGTCAGCCGGTTTGTCCAGAAGTCTGCAACCCTGGGGCCCTGGGGCAGTGAACCTGGCCTTCCCTCTGACTTTCCAGTCCAGAGCACCCCAGCGCCCCAGCTCGCTCTGTGCCTCTCAAAGTCAGGGTGCAGGTGCTCCTCGAGTTTGTAAACACCGGGCCCTGCGGGCTCTACCCCTGAAACCTGCTTCCCAGAACCAGCGGCCCCAGTTCCTGTTCAGCGGGGGCTCTTTCTGTAACGCCTCTGTGAGCCCCACTGCCCCTTCTGGTAAGCACAGGGCCGGGGGAGGTTCCACTTTCACATTTGCCACCACACCCACAGGGGGAGATTTCTCAGTGTGGGGGAAATTTTCCTTTCTCCATAGGCCGAACTGCAAGCCTGCTTCTTGACACCTCAATTTTTTCAGTTACTTAATTTCTCACTGAAGCTCAGGACCCGCAGGTCCCTGCAACATCAAAACCCGAATCTGCCCCCAGACAAAGGGGAACCCCCTGTCTCTGCAGAGCCCTGCCTGGCCCTCAGTAGGCTCAACGGACACTCTTGCCTGCTGGTCCCAGTGTCCCCAAGCAGGGGCCATAGGCCCTGATGGGCAGTGGCAGGAGCTGAGGCTCAGGGAGACAAATGCCTGGTTATGGATTGTTCAAAAGGGAGGACCTGCATCTTCAGACTTTAGAAACAGATGGAAATCGCTGCAGAACAAACGTCCCCAGCAGAATTCACCTTTGCTGCTTCTGTGCCAACGGCAGCTCAGTCCCCTGGCTTCCCGCAGACTGAACGCTGATGTGTGTTCCTAGCTGTGTCCCCTACTTGACTGTTCCTCCTGGAGGATGGAGGCGGTGGCTCACGCGCGTCCTTTGCCCTGTGATAGCCCACAGCTTGAGGCAGGAAGGGACAGAGACAGGTGGTCCGAAAATCAGAGGAAGGGAGATGGGGGTCCGATCATGAAGCGCCCTGTAGGTCATGGTGAGGAACCTGGATTTAATTCCAGGTGTAAAAGGAAGCTGCTGACAGCTTTTGAGCAGGGCCCTTACATGTTATAAAAAGAACATTCTGGCTGTAGTGTGGAGAAGAGAATGGAAGGTGTCAGGGGGGGAAGCAAGAAGCCCAGCTGGCAGTGAGGGCAGCAGACCAGGTGAGAGCCAGGGGCTCCCTCCAGGCTTCAGAGGGCAGGACCAGCTGCCGGGCAGGAAGAAGCAGAGCTTGGGCCTCCTTCTTCCCCAGAGATTCTGACTCGGTAGGGCTGGGCCCAGGCCTGAGCCTGAGAACTGGCATTTATTTTTATTTATTTTTTATTTTTCCATATACATGTGATTATTGGGTTTCCACTTTTTGCCTTCACAGAATTAAAAAGGCTTAAAATTTACCAACAATAACAATGTTTAGGATAAGGACTAGAAATGAAAACCTCGTAAAGAACGAATGAAGATAAATACATTCAGAAAAGAAATTGAACGATAGCTGCAACGAAGTATTAAGCAATAATAATAATAGTAATGTAAAGAAAGTATCATTCACATTGTCAAATAAGAGTATGTCTATTATAGAATACTTAGACTCTAAAGTTCAGTATGGAGTCATCAATTAACTTCTTACCCTACTCTATTTTTAATTTGTCATCATCCAGCCCCTGTATTTCAATTTTTTAGTAGCTAAGGTAAAAAATGTAGTTTTGAAGGATAATTTGGGGGTGAAAGACTCACAGAGACAGCAGATACGGGGAGAGAAATGGGTAGAAAGGAAACTTTAAAAGGTGATATGATGGTGGTCTGGGAATAATCATTGCAATGTCTGACAAATACAAATCAATAACTCAAGTCGTTCTGAAATTACTTCCATTGCTGCCCTGGGTTCTTCTTTCTCTGAGCACTCTGGATTATAAATCATATGGGTCAGGTCTTTCTAAGCTGATTATATGGGCCTAGTAAAGAATAATTGTCAAAAAACATGACACTTAGTGATAGCAGTGGGAGGAGTGCTCATAGCACATCTCGCTGGAGAACTGAGAAAGACAAAGATATTCTGAGAAAACTACACAAATAAAGGCCTGACGCCAAGAAGAAGGAACTAATTAAAAAATTCAAAAGTATGGAATAAAAGAGTCTTAAAGATGCTTGAGAGAACTGGCTTAACTGGAGCAGAAAAAACTGTCGGGTCCTGCAGGAAACCAGCCAAGAGAGATAGTGTGGGGGAAGGAGCGCCGGAGGCTCCTGAGCAGGAAAGGACTTCACAAGAGCCAAACAGCAAGACGGACTAGGGTGGTTACCATGCAGGGGAGAGAGGGAGGGTTTTGAAGAGAACTTCGGAGGGACAATCAGCTGAGCGTGATAATAGAGCAAGACTAGAGGAAGCAGCAGCTCCACAGGGAAATTGTGATCAAGATTCTTCCAGAAGCTTTTAAGAACGCTGCTCCTAAAATAAAAGACTTCCATGGGGGGGAGCAGGGAAGAAGAGAAGGGAGGACGGAGAGGACATCACACTGGGTTCCAGCAGCACAGGTTATGAACAGTTGGACATACAATTTGGGCGTACAGGTAAGCAGCATTCCCCAGTTTTTTGGGCCCTGGGGACCAGTTTTCGGAAAGACAATTCTTCTATGGCCTGGGGCAGTGGGGTTGGGGGTGATTCCAGGGCGATGCACACCACCTCAGATCATCAGGCGTTAGATTCTCTACCCAGTGCGCTGCTGGACCCCTTGCACTGTGGTCTGCAGTAGCGCCATGCTCCTGTGGGAGTCCAGGGCCACGCGCGTCTCCCAGGACGCAGAGCCAGGCAGTGATGCCAGCTGCGCGGAGCGGCCAGGAACAGAGCACATCTCCTGTGCTCGCCTGCTGCGTGCCTAATTCCCAGAAGGCCCACCACTGGGTCTCGGCCTGGGTCTTGGGGCCCAGGGCAGGTAAGCAGAGATGCAGAGCTAGAAATCTTTGGTATAGAGGTTACAGATTAAATCATATAAGTAAAAAAATCAAGGAAATGGATTTTCTTTTTGCTTTTTAAAAGTTTGTTTTTATCTCAACTTACAGAGATTTTAGATAATATAGATGAATATAAAAATGAAAATTACTATAATCCTACCACCCAGATATAAAATTACAAACCCTTCAATATAGCCTTTCATTACTCCTTTTTCTGCATGTGCTATTCTCGTGCTCTACATAGAGTTCCATGGCGCAGCCCAGCTCTATTCTTGTGCTCTACGTAGGGTAGTAAAGCACAGTCCAGCACTTCCCAGTTAAGTCCCACCCTGCAGTGACTGTTCCTCCTCTGGGAAACTGGAGTTCTCTTATCCAGCAGTTTGGGGAATCTGCAGACTATGTCTCTCCCTTAGAGGATATCTTAGTCTATTTTGCACTGATTTAACAGAATAACACAGACTAAGTAACTTACAAAGAAGAAAAATGTATTTTTTACAATTTCAGAGGCTGGAAATCCACGATCAAGGCACCAGTATCTGGTCAAGGTCTTCTTGCTGTGACCTCACACGGTGGAAGTTGGAAGGGCAAGAGAAGGTCAAACCATTCCTGCAAGCCCTTTTCATTGTGACATGAACCCCATTGGACCTCACCTCACGACACCGTTGCATTGGGGATTAAGTTTCCAACACATGAACTCTGGGGGACACACTCAGACCACAGCAGAGATGAACGTCATACCCTAGGCTACCATATCAGAGGCCTTGCAAAGTTAAACTATAAAAAAGAGAATTTACATAATGAATAACTGACAATTTTACTTATGCAGGGTGATGGTTTTTCATGCACACATATTAACATCAATCTGAACTGCTTTCCCTTTGAAAAGGTGGAGGCATAGTTGTCAAGAACCTGGGCTTAGGAATAGAGCAGGCCTGGTTTCAGATCCTGACCTCCCAGCTTTATCCTTCCAGAAAGTCGCTGCCTGCACAGCACTTTGCTTTTTATAAGAGAAGCACAGACTTGAGTGCTCACCTTGCAGAACTGGGATGAGGTTTGAAAGAGATAATGTATCACATGGCAAGGTGTCTGCCACACGCCCACCACTCTAAGAACAGGACTGGCTTTGTTTATTTCATAATTACTGACCTATATTTTCCTTTTAACTATAAAAATCACAATTATTTCCCTATGCCATTAAATATTTTTCAAAATCTACTCCTTCAATGACTCCACAGTATTCATCATATGGCTATCCCATAATTGATTTGTCTAACTACACTGTAGATCATTTATTTCCATTTTTTTCTTTTAGTTAAGGATTTGATGGATGTTTTTACATATAAAACTTTGTTGAAATCCCTAATTAATTCCTTAGAGTTTATTCATAAGAATGGAATTTCTAGAAAAGGAGCAAAAAATATTTTTAAGTTTCTGTTACATATTATTAAACTGTCCTCCAAGTATGCATCAAATTGCATTTCTGCAATGGGTAAGTAGTCATCTCCATGTTCTAATATTTGTGTTATTATAATAGTGAAGACTGGGTACTAAATAGAAGCAGAAGGAAAGAAATGTGTTGTTGCATTTTCACTTGCTTTAGATACAGAAAGAAGAAAAAAGTTAAATACAAGAATGAGCTGTTCAAAAGACAAAGCCGTTTTCATGCTGACTTCCTATGCTGCTAGCTGAGTTGAACTGAGAAGGCTCGGAGGTGGAAGTATTACACAGCTGTGCCCAAAAGAGAATAATTCCAATGATTGCAGGTGTAAGATAAAAGTAGGCAATAAAAATAGGTCAAAATGTCTAATAATGGACGAATATCCAGAATCTACAAAGAACTCAAACAAGTCAGCAAGAAACAAAAATATCCTCCCCCCAAATGGGCAAAAGACAAAAAAAAGAGAAGATATATAAATGGTGAATAAACACGAAAAAGTGCTCAATGTTCCTAATCGTAAGGGAAATGTAAACTAAAATCCAGAATGAGATACCTCCTTACCTTTGTCAGAATGGCCATTATTAATAAGTCAAAAAAAACAATAGAATTTAGCACAGATGTGGAGAAAGTGAAGATTTATACACTGTTGGTGGGAATGTAAACTAGTACAACCTCTATGGAAAACAGTACAGTGATTCTTCAAAGAACTAAAAATAGACCTACCATCTCATCCAGCAATTTCATGACTGGTTATCCACCCAAAGGAAAAGAAGTCATTATACCAAAGAGACACCTACACTGGAATGTTTATCACAGCACAATTCACAATTGCAAAGATATTAAATCAACCTAAGTTATTATCAACTGATGAGTGATAAAGAAAATGCAGTGTACACATACACACACACCACAGAGGACTAATCAGCCGTAAAGAGGAACGAAATCATGTCTTCTGCAGCAACTTGGATGGAACTGAAGGCCATTATCCTGACCTAAGCGAATGATATAGCTTGTTTGCTTAACTTATGCTATAAGAGATCAGTTGTTTAATTTGTTATTTTTTAAATGATGAGCATTAAAGAGTTGACTATTTAATACCTAATGATATAAAGTATATTAATATTTATTTTCAAGATGACAAGGTATTGACAAGATTCCATTGCTAGGAATTGATCAGAGATATTGACAAAGTTTTATATCCAAGTGAAGTAATAATACATTGAGGTCCTTGAAGGGGTCTGAGAATCATTAATCTTGGATTCTTCATTGCCCATATGCCAATAGGCACACAGTAGGTGAGCAGTATGTGGTCGTTGTGTCTGTGAAGACTCTGTGTACAAGGTTCTCATATCCTCTATTTATGGGTGGCATTCTTATTCCTCAGGATAGTGTAAAATGAGTCAACTGAAATGGTGAAAAAGCTGACAGTGTATTTCCAAGATGAACCAGGAATGTCTGGGGGTTAAGTGTATCTCCTTTAGCCATACATATTTTTATTTTCAGATATCAAGCAAAGGCATTTTCCAATGATATATTTAGCAAAGAATCAAATACCATTCCATATAATGCCACAAAATGTCATGAGATTATTCTGAAAGTACATTTTACACTTTAAATGGTTTTTTTTATTTTTAAATAGTGCTAACTAAATAATAAAAGTGAAAGACCCTATTCATAATTTTCAGTGACTTCTCTCTCCACTTGTACCTCAGGCTCTGAGTTCGTTACATGAATTATCCAGTTTTGCTGTCTGTTTGATAATTAGTCAAAGAACTGTCAAATCCCCATAGATCAAGAAGAAAGAGTTTTTAAAGTAAAACTAAATTTTAAAACTTCTCAGTTTTCCATTACATCATAAAAGTTATAAGCCAGTAGGATTATTATGAGGACTGTGCCTTAAATTCTTGAGCTTAAAAAAGAGAAATACTCTTTCCTTACCTGCCTATTGTGAATAAGTTATACTTTCTTTTCATCTGATGCATTTGCATTCAGAGTTTCATAGAAACTTTAAAATGAGTCATAGAACTATAGATTGGGTGGCACTGGGAGACGTTCACTCACCTGAGTAAAGTAGGGTAGAAAGGTGATATGCAAGAAATCCAGTGTAATGGTTGCTTAAAACAGGCCTTTAAGGAATCTGAAGCAGACTTATCCATACCATGCTGAAAAGTCCTAGGGAAACAAGTAATTATTTCAGAATATGCTAACATGAAAACCACTGAAATAACTATTTTTACTTAGTATTCAGTTAGTGATTTTTATACAAAATGAGATTGTGTTAGGGCATTGCACTCACTTCATCCTTTTGAGATTTATGTTAATAGGTGACTCAGGGGCCAGGTATGCAAGTCAGAACAGCCATGAAAAACCATGAGCTAAGACTTAGAATCTTTATGAACCTACAGGTAACAATATTTCCACTTGGGTAAAGTATAACAATACCATTATTATTTATTTTTTTAAAATATCACATTATAAAATTCAGCAATGACAAATGCATATAGTACAGTAAATTCTACTTATATTCCCTTAAGTAGCATTTCAATATCCTATTGTATCCTCCTCAACTTGGATCCAATAAATGCTAATATTTCATACATTTTCTTCATAAATGCAAAAATGTTTGGCATGAAGGTACTTCTTTTTAATCCTTAAAAATTAAAATTGTTAACACTAAGCAATCAATGAGAAGTCAAAATTAACTTTGTATGCTCCAAGGGAATTAGAGAGGACTGGTGAAGATGAACTGAACTGTCTTTGTTGCCCCTGTGACAGGTGTTGTGTCTTTGATTTGACTCTCATCTTGACCGTTGGCATATATGAAAGTTACTGATTTGTGTACATTGATTTTGTAACCTGAGACTTTGCTGAATCTATTTATCAACTTCAAGAGTCCCTTGGTTGAATCTTTGGGGTTTTCTAGACATAAGACCATATCATCAGCAAAGAGTGATAGTTTGATTCCTTCTTTCCCCATTCGGACCCCCTTGATTTCCTTCTCTTGCATGATTGCTCAGGAGATAACTTCCAGAACTATGTTGAATAAAAGCAGGAAAGCTTTCAGCTTTTCGCCATTCAATATTATGTTGGCTGTAAGTTTGTCATATATAATTTTGTCATTTATAATTTTGAGATGTCTCCTATCTATACCTGTTTTGTTGAGTGTCCTTATCATTAAGGGGTGCTGAATTTTATCAAGTGCTTTTTCTCCATTGATTGAAAGGCTCACATAGCCTTTGTTTTTGCATCTATTTATGTGGTGACTGTAAAATATATTATTGTGATTTCAAAATTAAGACAATTTCATTAGAACATCTACAACTATTTTTGGGAAGTGACTGTCATATATTTCTAGGTTGGATCAAATTCAACTATACACCTTGACATTGTAAAGGATTTGTTACACAAAATCTTTAGCAGATAATAAACATTGTATAATAACAGAAAGTTACATTTACCTTCATAGAGTTAAGAGTGATGACTGGGAGCATTTTAGAAATAGGATTTTTCGAAGTAGCACTATCTCTCTTTACATAAAGTACAGGAAAAATAGTGTCCTTTTATACTAAAAATACATAGAATAGAATTTCATTTTGAAAACCCGCCCCTGTCTTTCTACTTCACATCTTGCTTCTTGTATCCTCTCAGTTTGCAAATTTGACTCTTTTGTCCCCTGGGTGTCTTGCTGAGTGGAGCATTGCCTAATTAAATATATAATATTTGGAACTGACTTTTAATATAACACTTCTTCATTGAAAGCCATATTTTCCTCACTAAATTCCAAATCAGAATAAAAATTCCTTGAATAGGCTTCAATGTCAGGCTATGTTATTTCCACCCCTTGGATTCCACTGTGTGAGCTAGAGAGGCAGGCAGAAACTAGTCCAGATACCTGAATATTTTTTTCCTGAGGAGTCTAGACTTTGTAGGTACTTTATGATGTAATGGCAATAAGGAATCACCAAAGAGTTTAGAACATGGGAGGAATACTAGCAGCTTTGTATCTTAGAAAGATAACTTCAGCAGTAGTGAGGAGAGAAAGTAGGAGGGGACGGAGGCAGAAGAAAGGAGCAAAGGAGAAGGAGGTTGCAGGAGAGCAGTCAGAAGAGGGTAAAAGTCGAGGTGGATAATAAGTGGCAAATATAAAAATATATAATCTATATAATATGTAATATATATCAATAGATAAATGTTGTATATTTTATATTATATATATTTATATTTTATATTATATATAATTTTTATATTATATATTATATATATTTTATATTATATATATTATATATAATATATATATATATATATATATATATATATATATAAAATAAAAACAGTCATTTCCTATTTGTGATGGCATGAAGGGGACTCCATTTTCCCCTTCACTTATATATGTAGTTAGGGAAGAGGGAGGAGCCCAGGGTGAATGGCTGGTGTTTTACTTAATGTTCAACATGTGGAAGGGGCTTGCTGGCATGTGAAGTACAGGTAAAGACGAGCAGCCAACAGGAGTCTGGGCCGACTGATGGGGTACACACACGTGAGCATCATAAAATGCTCCAAGATGTCCATGGGGAAGTCCTCGGCATTATGGTGAGGCCACAGGATGAATGAATCCACCCCTCAAGAGTATAAAGGAAAAAATGGTCAAGGACAAAACTCTGGAACACACCAACATTTAAAAAGAGGGGCAAGAAAAAGAAACACCTAAAAGAAACCAACAAGGAGAAATCAAAGAAGTAGGAGAAGAGAGAGGAAAAGGTGATGTGAGGGAACCCAGAGAAGAGAAAATGGCCAACTGGCTCCCAAGCTGCACAGAGGGTACGAGGAAGAGAACCCATCCAGGGTCCACCTGCAGCACCTGAATCCTCCAGATCCCTAAGTCTGACCCCTTGACTGAATCCAAACTTCCTTTGGTAAAAGGATTCATTCTATAGAATTTTGATTCCATCAAAAGGATGTGGAAGGCCAGACCCAAGGCCCCTGGTTCCCCACCTCTGCGGGACGTAGGCGTCCAGTTGTAGTGCAGTGAGTAAGTGACAGGCGAGTGGAAATCTTGATTGCAAACTGTTTTAGGAGAGAAACACGATAGTAAAGGAGGAATACTTTTTAACACAGATGCTTAGGGCAAGGAGCTGGAAGATATAAAGAATATTTAAAAGAATAGGAGAGACATGTGATCCAGAGGTCAGGCAAAAATACTTGCTTTAGTTGGCAAAAGAGTCAGTCGCATTGCTCAGAGACCAAAGGATGTGGAGGTGAGCAGGGAATAAAATAGTTATTAAGAATGGAGGTCAGACACTAAAGTGCACTCACAATGGGCTGGAGTTTTACAGAGAAGTGGAAGCTCAAGGCCATCTGCTAACAGTGTGACGGGTCAATGCCAGGGGCTTGACCAGAGAGAAGGACCGAAGAAGCAGCTGCCCGGAGATTGGACGAAAGTGTTATTGCTGCAAGTGCAATAGGGTTAGGGGTGATACTGTCCACCCGCACACCGGGGTCTGGATGAAGAGGCCCAGAAAGGAGGTCAGGGAGAGGGACAAGGAGAGCAAGGGAGCTACAAGAGGAGGGTGCTGGTGTAATGTGATGAGAACATGCACGTTCTGAGAGAAAGGCAGGCTCAGAAGAGAAACAGCCCCGGAAAGCGTCAGGTGGGAGGGCTTGAGCCAGCAGGAGGGGCTGGAGGATGTAGGTGAAGACTGCCAGGCCAACTGTTTAGCATGCTTCTCTGAGAATAATTGCATAATCCCCATTTGTGTAGTCACCTGGGGCCTCCTCTCTCCCAGAAAATGTTGTAACCCAGCCCTCTTTCCCCCACTGTACGGGCTCTCCCAGCCTGTTCCCATGCCCCCCCAGAGTCAAAGCACAGAAAGTCCCAAGTTTCACAAAACCCCCAAGTTCTCAGTAGATAAACAATGGTGGAAAACTAACTGAGGCTTGTTCAGTAGATGAACAATGGTGGAAAACTCACCAAGGCTTGATTAATTACTGTTGTATAACCATAACCATTGTGATTTAAGATGTATCCATAGATCAATTATTGGTATATAATCATAACCATTGTTCCTGGTTCCCCCCTGCTAGCTTAAGCTAAGCAGAGAAAAAAGGGTATAAAAGACAAAAAACCCTGCACTTTGGGGTGGCTTGTCTCAGAACAATGGCCCCTGTGCAGGTATGAATAAATCACCAATTAATAGCATCAGAGTGGGTCCAAGTTTATTTTTTTGTGACCGCAAGGTCATTTCAAAAGGACGTGGTGCTGGGAACGACCTCTCTGTGGTCTAGCAGCTGCACAGTCTCCTTGCTGTCTGCCTGTCTAAACCCCGCCCTTCACCTCGCCCCCTCTCTGCTCAGCTATTCTGCTTTGTTTTTTCATGGGACTTAACTCTTCCTCCAATCCTCTTACATTTACTTTTTTAATCTGCTCCATACCCCAAGGTCAGGTCACAGCTGACCACAGACAGCCACAGACGCTGCAGCCCCTGGGTTGTACCTGGGATACGCCGTCTTTAGATGGGTGATTCTTTGTGTCTCAGCATTAGTTTCTCATTGTAGAATGAGGATTAAAATATCACTAATAAGCACCTCTCAACGTCAGCCTGAGGATTAAGTGAAATGATGGCTGTAAAGGACTCAGCCACATGCCTCATACACGGAAAGAGTGGGACACACACGAGGCATCAGCATAAGAACAACAGTTCAAATAGTTCTTAAGAAGGTCTATGCTGATTTCATAACTGACATAAAATTCCTAGTCTTGATCCTCAAGACTAGAAAAAAATTATGGAGCATCTAACACTAATGGAATAGTTACTGGGTACCAATTTCTCAGACTACAAGCCACTGGAAACACCGTATTCACCAGAGCGTTTCTGCCAGTGCCTGCACTCCTAGTCCACTGGCAGTTTCTCAGTCACTCTGGTTATAGTGAGGTTCTTTAGCTATGAGAGATGTTTATGGTCTCAAAGGGAGTGGGATCTGTGTGAGCATTTAATTCCACAGCAAGACCCCAAATTAGTGTCATTATTCTGGAGAGTCTAACGGGGTGAAAATTGGCCCACAGGTCTCAACGGGAGAATGAAATTATGAGTTCGTTATTAGATAACCTCTAATGATGTTTGGTATACAGTTATCTAGTGGAGAGTAGAATGCAATCCTATGGGCCACAGAGTAGTATTTTCCATCAGACATAAAAGAATTTGCTATATTAAGTGAATTTAAATACTCCTTATAAAATAAATAATTGTCCATGTGTTGAAGCAGAATGCATTTCTTCATGTTCCCAAATTAGCGGACTATAAAGATGGCTTTGCTTAAGGGGAAAAGATGAATCTGGGAACCTTCCTTGCCTTTGCCCTTTCATCAACCAGCCCCCACCCCTTCCCTGCTGGGCATCACACCGCCCCAGGCTGAGCGTGCCAGTGCTCTGTCCCAGCTTTTTCTCTCCTGGTTCTCTCATCTACACTCATGTTGCTCTCTTTCCTTTTTTCTTTAACAAAATTGGTTGGCTACATCTGGCTCCTTCTGTAGCCAGCTACTGGAATGAAATAGACCCAGTGCACATCGAAAGTGAAAACAACTGATAAGCTGAAAAGAATTAGCTGGGTTTCATGCTTCTCTTGTGCACCCAGCTTTTGGTTACCCTCCCAGGAGAACTGGGTCTTTTGATGAGATGGTAATGGGCTAACCTCCATGATGGAAGTACAGTATCCCCAGGATGTACGCTGCGTGGGGGTGAAGGGGTCAGATGACTTCTTGGGTCATCTGTGCCCAGCAAGGTGCCCAGGAAGTGTGAAGTACTCAGTAAATAGAAATACCAAGAGATCTTGAAAAAGTAGAATTAATCTGAAACTCAACTATTGCACTGGAAAACTTGGAATAACTGAAGATGTGTTTAGCCTTTCTAAAATCACAGACAACTAACTATGGAAATAACAAAACTGAAGATGTTAAGCAGAATTCTAAGTCACTGCTTCACTTCAAAAACAAGCATTAACCCTGAGGCTTTAGGCAGTTGCCTAAATGTCATTGAGAGAGATCAGGGTAAGACTTTGGGAGTAAAATATGGCTCCTCACAATTCATTTTTAAATCTAATATGGTCCAACCCAACAGGCAGGGCAACAGTCAGGGAGACAGCACTGACCTCACGCTCGAGTCTCTTCAAGGAAATTTCACTTTTCTTTAAGGGTTTTCTCTGCCAGTGGGCCCTCTCCTGCCTGGGGCTCTGGTTTTCTGAGAGTCATAGGGATGTGCATCCCCATCCCTCCTGCCCCCAGTACTTGGAGGTGGCTGCGGGGAGCATGGCCCTTTGATGCTCACTGGGCACCTCCCAGCCTGATGGAGCAAAGCACCTGACATTTTTCCTGCCCCCTTGTTTGGGTTTCTTATGATGAAAGTAACTCTTTCATTACAAAATGATGATTTAAAGTTAGAAAATGACTATAGTAGGTACACAGTAAATACATTTAAAAAAAAGAAAAGAAAAGAAAAGAAATCGCAGCACCTATGGTTCAATTGGTAGGACACCGGCCCCATATCCCTGACTGTGGTGGGTTTGAACCCGGCCCTGGCCAAACTGCAACAAAAAAATAACCAGGTGTTGTGGTGGGCACCATCTGGAGGCTGAGGCAAGAGAACTGCCTAAGCCCAAGAGTTGGAGGTTGCTGTGAGCTGTGACGATGCCACAGCACTCTACCAAGGGCAATAAAGTGAGACTCTGTCTCTAAAAAAAAAAAAAAAGAAAAAAAGGCAGGAAGGAAGAAGGAGGGAGGGAAGGAGGAAAGAAAGGAAGGGGGAAAGGAGGGAAGGAGGAAGGGGGGAGGGAAAGTGGGAGGGAGGGGAGGAGGGGAGGTAGGAGGGAGAGAAGGAGGGGAGGTGGGAGGAAAGGAAGGAGAGAATGAATGATGGAGGGAAGGAGGGAAGGAAGGAAGGGAGGAGGGAAGGACTATATTATGAGAAATTGCTCAGCTGACAGGACCATCTGTGAAGGGCAGTCGTGGGTGGTACACAGCCAAAGGGCGGGATGAGAAAGGACTCATGGTGGACAGAGAGAACAAGTCTAGACTCCAGGGAGCAACAGGAGCCGGGCAGAGTCAGGCACAGGCTTCTCCACAGTCAATGACTGGCTCTTTTCTAGTATTTCCCCTTATTAGGACCACACATAAAGCTGTTTAATTTTGTGCTTTTTTAAAAAGAGATTTCCCCTTAAAAATAATGTTCAGAGGAAGGTGGCCAAAGGGAATAATTAGATCTAAACACAATGGCTGAGACAAGAAATCTCACTTTCCGGATCATTTTGTATTCTGCAAGATAGTGATGTTTTTGTTTGTTGTTTTTTTACATCTTAAATATTTTCATTTTACTTTCATTCCATCTTATATACATTTTTAATGGTCTATATAACTCATATGCCACAAAATTTGCCCACTGAAAGTACACTAATTAAGTGGTTTCCACTATATTCTCAGAGCTGTGTGACCTTAGTCAGGATCTAGTATCTTATCCTCCAGGGAAACAAGTTCCCATCCCAGTCTGGCCTGGTTCCTTGCTCCTCAGCATCGGACACCACCCATCTACTCTGTGTCTCCAGGGATCTGCCTATTTCAGACATCTCTTATAAATGGAATCAAACCATATGTGGTCTCTCATATATGTCTTTTTCACTCAGCGCAATGTTTTGGAGGCTTGTCCTTGTAGCATGAGTGGTTATGTGCACAGCTGCTGAGTAATACTCCATGGGATGAATAGGATAACTTTTCCTTTATCCGCCTGCCCCCACCCCCGGGGATGGGCACTCCCTGCACTTGTGGAGACGCAGCGACGCAGCTCTTGGCGGGGACCTCTGTCTCCATGCTGGGTCATGTGACTGCATACTCATCATTTTACGGACGTCTACTCTACGCTGAACACTGTGAGGAGCTAACTGTTCCCCAGACTGTGCCAGCTGTTCTTGAGGTATCGTTATTTTAGTCCAATGTATTCTATTTTGTGAGGGACAAATAGTTTAAAAAGCAAACAACAACAACAGAAAAGGATTAAGATCATAACCTCAAAAGACTTAACAGCTGGAAATAGCACTGTAGACTTGGAACACTGATTCAGAAGCCTCATGAGTGCCGCCAAGTGACCCCCAAAATGAATCTCCTGTTCTTGGGCTTAGTGATCAGCATTCTGGCCTATTTCTGAAGAGCTCTGCCTTTGCCCGGCATGTTGGCATTAGTACTGAAATCCTACTCTTTCTTCCTGTTACATGTTGGGGACAATCAATTTTTACAAAGTTTCAATTTTTAGGACTTTGATATGATACATCAAAAAATTTAGCTAAGTATAAATTTATAATGTAATTTTAACATTAAAAATTTTATCAGATTTTCATGAATTGCTTGTGGGTAGATATTACAATATGCTTACTGTTGGATCCCTTGTGCTTTGTCTCAGGGACAGCAAGACAACCATATTTTGGGCTTTTTGTAATATGTTTTGTTTTGTATTTTTTTTTTAAACAGAGTCTCACTATGTCACCCTGGGTAGAGTGCTATAGCATCACAGCTCACAGCAACCTCAAACTCCTGGGCTTAAGTGATTCTCTTGCCTCAGCCTCCCAGGTAGCTGGGACGAGGCATCCTCAAACTACGGTCCGCGGGCCACATGCAGCCCACCCAGGACATTTATCCAGCCTGCCAAGTGTTTTTGCCCCCGCTACCTGTCCTGCTTAGCAGCCAACTCGTCCCAGGGTCTGTAGTCCAGTCCTCCAACAGTTTGAGGGACACCGAATTGGCCCCCTGTTAAAAAAGTTTGAGAACCCCTGAGCTGGGACTATAGGCACCTGCCACAGCGCCCAGCTATTTTTTGGTTGCTGTTGTCATTGTTGTTTAGCAGGCCCCGGCCAGGCTCAAACCTGCCAGCCTGGTCTATGTGGCCAGTGCCATACTCACTGAGCTATGGTCGCCAAGATGACAACCATATTTGTTGAACTGAAACTAAATTGCTTTTACCCAAGCAATTTTAAGATTGCTAAGATTCTAGCAGTTCATTTTTAACTTGCTGTACATAAACTAAAACTAATAGTGTTTGCACACAAAGTGCAACATACGAGACCTCTGTGTGGATTTGTGTGTTAAAATGCATGTGTGATATGTTTCTAAATGTGCAGTTCAACCGCCGTTATGAAAGGACTACAAGCAGGAAGCATTTCGGAAAACACGTGGTGAATATTTTATGTTTCAGCGGGTTCCTTTCCCTGGAGAGTAAGCCCAAAGTACTCCTTTTACAACATTCTAACAGAAATCTACAAAGGCAAGTGAAAAAAGAACACACTTTTTTGCAAACAGGTTTCATTCTTCTTGAAAAGACTTTAAAATCATCTATTCCTGCCCTGGGATTTAGTGGTCCTATGCTAAGCTTAGAAAGGAAAATACATAGAGTTTATCGTCAGAACTACTTGAAATAAAGCCAGTCATCTTTTAAAAGAGCATATTGTTTATAGTTCAAGCAACTAAGGCACCAGCCACATACACTGGAGCTGGCAGGTTCAAATCCAGCCGGGGCCCACCAAACGACAATGATAATTATAACCAAAAAAAAAAAAAAAAAAAAAGCCAGGTGTTGTTGGGGGCACCAGCTTCTTGGGAGGTTGAGGCAAGAGGATCACTTAAGCCCAGGAGTTTGAGGTTGCTGTAAGCTGTGATGCTACAGCACTCTACCGAGGGCGACAACTTAAGACTGTGTCTCAAAAATAAATAAATAGGCACATCACAGAGAGTGAAAACTGTCAGGTCGGAGTTATAAAATTGAGTAGTAGCAATGTCTGATTGTTACTTTTCATTAATTCTTCAAAGTATAGCGGTTAATTTTTTAATGTGAGACAGAGAAACAGTTTTTCTACAATGCTCATCCTATGACAACTTCACAGCCTGGCTATAAAAAGAAGCGCGGGAAGTCAGCTGTATCATTGCAGCCCATCTATTCCTCCCCAGTTGGTGAAAACACGCTGCCCCGTGGATTTCCTTTCTCAATAGGAAAAAATATATTTCAAAGACTAGATTTATAGTCTAGGGGAAAAAAGCATAAAATTTAAATCAACATGAATTGATAAAATGTGTTAATTGATCAAATGTTTGAACTGAGAAATATTAAGAAAGAATTAAAGTATGCCTAGACTTTTGTTTATGCTTCAAAGCAATACAGCTATCTATGTTTCATATTAAGAAAAACCAGAGGCAGTGCTTGGTATAAAATGTTCTGTAATCCTGGTTAAAATTAGCAATTTAAATTTGCCAAATGAGGTTACAGTGCAATGTCTAATGCACAAATCACAGAGATTTGGGCACTTGCATAGTTGTTAAAATTGTATCAAAAGGCCATAGGTTACCAATAACGAATGCATGCTACATTGTTATTATTAAAATATGCAATCTTTGATAATAATTTATTTGTTTTACAAATGCATTGGAGGGTTAAATTTTTTCAATTCATCTGTGACAAAGCATGAAATTCAATATTGCTCACCATGACCAATCCATGAAATTTGTCAACTTTGTTCCTGATTTTCACAGGGCCTTCTTCTTAGATGAAATGACCCATTGAACTGAAAGCATAGCAATTTTTTCATCTATGGCAAATCAGTTTAGTTTCCTAGGATTTATTACAGGCTTCAGACTTGAGCTTTTTATGATTATGAACCATTATGTATATAATCTCAACCTTATGGCAGTTTAGCTCACTGTTTTTTCCCCTTTCCAAAAAAAAAAAATGCTCCATTGCTAAAAGTAATTTTCAACTTGGGTTGATAGAAGGAAAAATCTGTAGACAATGAGTTTATTGAAAGTTAGAGTAGGTGAAAATTATAGGAAAATTGAAATCAAGACTATTAATAACTCTTAGAATATCTAATACAAAATTCATCGAAAATCAAGATTTGTATATCCCTTTTAACTGGAATGTTAGAAAATGGAACACTTTACCTGATTTGTTCTAAGAAATAGAAATATTACATGAATTTGTTTACCATGCAAGAAACAAAGAATATACAATTATTTAGTCTTTCAAGATAAAATATGACAATTTTAGATGGTTTGAATAAAAGTATTAATGTTTTATTATAAGATCTATTTCAACTTCTTCTATGTCATTACAAATTTGAGTCAAGTTACCCAAAACTGAAACGTAGTTCAAAATTACTAGATTTCTCTAAATCTTTTTTGTGGAGCTAAGTAAAACATTTCAACTTTTTTGATGTAATTAATTATTTCTATTTCCATTTGACACAACCAGCTAAGGCAATGAAGCCTGATATGAAAGATGCGAATCTGTGGTAGATTAACTGAAAGTGTGGAACTGTTAGGTTTCCTCCAGCCTTGGGCATATTGTAGAATGATTTTTTAACATTTATTTTTATTAGAGTGTAAATCACTTTATATAAAATTAGAAACTAAAAGGTATTTTTAGAATGGAAAAAAAGCAGCTAGATATATTCATTTTCAGAGAGTACAAAATAGTGACTGAGGTAATCAACCCATTAACAACAGAGGGTGCCATAAAATTATATACATAGTAAGAGATGTTATCTGTGTTACTTTGTGAAGTTGAACTGAAAGTACCTTTACTGGTCAAGTATATCTAGATATGCCACTCACACCCATTTTACCTAGAATTCATATACTTTTGGGGAATGATCAATTTTACTTCCAACAAAATTGTTAAAAAGTACATAACACTTTTTTGGCACTTCCAGTATACTTTGTGCATTTAAATGACTCAAATAGTGAAGCTCAAAATGTTCCTGACTGTACTGAAACTTTATCAATTGAATGGGATTGACCAATAGGGATATAACACATTTGGGGTTAAATGGCTTTGAGAAACCACTATTGATCGGTGTTAACTTTATAAAATAGCCCAGTTCACAGTACTATATCTTACTTGCTAACTTACACAATTCAAAAAGTGGTATAAAAAGAACATTGTTAAACCACATTATTTTATATATCATGACAGTTAAAATTAAAATATATTTGATACTTACTTATATAAGTCTTTTAATGGTGAAGTCAAAATGACTAATGTGGTAAATAAGTTATTGCAATGGTTATGAATTTTTAAAATTTTATCATCTGTATACTCTTGAGGATTCAAAAGTTTCTGTACAGATGTACAAACTGACCATAACATGTTCTCAGTGCATATTAAAATTGCTGTGACATCAAGTCTAATGGAAAGAAAAAGGAAAAAAATCATATTAAACAAAATAACCTTTTTGCTTGGTATATACACTTTCATACATATCTCTTGTACTAAGCATATGTAAGAGAAGAAAGATTTGGTTAGACGCCAAAGCTTCAGGGATCAAAAAAAGAAAGCATCAAAGACACGTCTTGTGTCCTTAGATGACTCACAATACCATTATCTTTATGGATGGTGAGGTCTATAAGAGGGTTTTTTTTTTTAAGTTTATTTTGCATTATCAGAATTCTGTTCAAGAAACTCAAGAGACCATCCTTGAAATTACATTGAGCATAAAAGAAGAAAGATGAAAAGAAAAATTTGCTATTATCCACATAAATATGATAGGTAGAAATTTGATAGCAAAACAGTTCTCTCACCCATGTGTATGCTGTCAAAGTTTACAAAGTTTACAAAGTGAATAACATGTTCTCCCAGCAAGAGGAAGCTGAGAAGAAATGGCAGCAGAAATGTCTAATATTATATAAAGTTGTGAAAAATATGCTGTCATGTATCTTATTCATTGACTTATTTCTGTTTCCATCTTTCTTGAGTCTTAGTAAGGATCCAAAGATCTCTTTTAAGATATTTTGGTATATGACTAAATTGAACATACTTCAGTTAATTTCCCCTTTTTTTACCCTTTTAAATTCAGAGCTGAAGAAATAGAAGATGGAAAGTTTGAAGAGATAGGAAAAATAAGTTTAAGCATCTTTGAAAATGTTATTTTGGCCTCAAATTTATTATGTATGTAACATATATAGAAATCATATCATAAATAACATACATAAGTTACATATACGATCTAGTTACATAATACTGAATGGCTAAGGGAATACTAGAAGCATCAGTAACAGCCTTTAGGAAGGTTTAGTTGTACTCTGCATACGCTTTCTCTAATTGCTAAATAAACAGATATATGGGTATCTTGGACTAGTACCTAATCTGACACATACCTAATCTGATTTCTAAAATAATGATGGTTTAGGAAAGACTATTCAAATAAAAATATTTATATATTTTACTTATAAAGACTAAAAACAATAATTCTAACATTGTATGGCATTTTTATGCAACCACCTAGAAAATAAACCAAAAGTTTCTATAGTACAGTTAATTAATTAAATATACTACCTATATCATGAGCTAACAATAAATCTGATTTCACAAATACCTCATAATGACTTGCCATCTCATAGTCAAAAGTGATTTATATTACATAAGGAAAAGAATGAAGGTATTCTTTGCTCTCTAAAGGAATTTTCCATCTATTCTTCAGAGCTCAATTTAATAAAAAAAAAAAAAGCTTGGTCAGTAATTCAAAACAGCCTGTGCAAAATGCCATATTTATGAAACACCGTAGCAGGACCTAAGTGCCCTTCAAATTGCAGCATACTTTACAAGAACATGATCAGGAAATGATTCCTCCTAACCAATAAATAAATAAATAAATAAAAGCCTCTGATATCTATATGTTCCTCCTAAAATATATCTGAAAAAAAAAATTTTTATACCTGAAAGACATGTCTTAATCACGTTAGATAGGATACTTATTTTTTTAAAAAAGACTTCCCTTTGTATAGACCATTGTTGTCATGTCCTTAGATAATGCACAGATTTACACTGTAATTGTAATTCAGTCTTTTATTTAATGCTCAGTGAGTG
The DNA here is from genome assembly GCA_963575145.1 of Galago senegalensis. Taxonomy (NCBI): domain Eukaryota; kingdom Metazoa; phylum Chordata; class Mammalia; order Primates; family Galagidae; genus Galago; species Galago senegalensis. The sequence continues at coordinate 25,769 of CAUYTI010100516.1, forward strand.
ATTTTGCTCCTCATTTCCTGTAATTTCACATTTTGTTGAATTTATAGTAATACACAGTGAAAAGAAAAAAATAAAGGAAAAAATGAATTAGAATATATAAAGGAGAAAAATGATTAGATGAAACCATTTCCTTAATGAAGATAAACTTCTGTATATAAAGCCTTAAAACAAGTAAAGTCCCCTGGTTGTGTAGACAAACTGCGTCATCATAGCACAGTTGCTTTTCTCTCCATTTTAGGGCCTTAATTTTCTCTCTTTATCTTATTAACCTTTGTGTGTATATGTCTAGGTTACAAGACATCTTGAACCATTTTTTAGAGACAAGTTGTTTCTATATATACTTTTAAGAAGAAAAGAGAGGAAATTTATTTTGATTAAGGTTCCACATTTTCACTGAAGCACCTCTGGAGAATTGAGTATGATATTCTTTCAGATGGTACAAACATGTGAAATCACAAGGAGTGATGTCATGAGATTCAGAATTATATTCTGCTTTATGTCAAATGGCAAAAGGGTTTTCTTGAGCAACAGTCTTTTTCAGAGCTTAAATTACCTTATCTGTGGAGTTCTCTTATAACTGGGATGGGCCCGAGCATATCGGGAGGCGAGCAGACCCAAAGACTTCTCCAGCACTTCTGCTAGAATCTCTTGGGCTAACATACAGGGCAGAATGGTCCAGAGATCGTGACGAAGAGCCCAGCAGAAATAATGCCACATCTGGATTGAGAAGGAGCATCTTTCCCCCTGGCAAAACCAGCACACATTGAACAACAGAATCACATCTTCCAGAATGTTGATTTGCTTCCTATGAAACTAATTAGTTCAGGCTGGGAGGAAGTAGCTGGAGAGTTTGACACACTAGATGACCAAGAAAGATTTTTGACAAGATGGAAAACCTTCTTATTGACAAAGGAACATATGTTTTATTTCAATTAGGAGAGATGATGTTCGAGTGCAAATCCAGACCACAGTCATTTAACCTAGTGGAGCCTTTATTTACCTACTCCTAGCCTAGGGCTTAAAATTTACTTGTAAACAATCAGTTTTGTAGTTGCCAAACAAGTCATACTAACTAGTTTAGGGTAGTGGACTGGTTGTTCTAAAACTAAATTATTTAAATTGTTTTAGTAGATACACTTTTTCCATCTATTATCATCATTGAGGTACTTTTATAAGTGCTTCATATTTCACATTATAATGAAATGACAGGAGCAAAAATAAAATAAATTTGCATACTATATTCTTTTTTTTTTTTTTTTTTTGAGACAGTCCCACTCTGTTGCTCAGCCTAGAGTACCCTGATGTCAGCCTACCTCACTGTAACCTCAAACTCTTGGGCTCAAATGATTGTCCTGCCTCAGCCTCCTAAGTAGCTGGGACTGCAGGTGCCTGCCTCAATGCCCAACTAGGTTTTCTATTTTTAATAGAGACAGGGTCTCACTCTTGTTAAGTCTGGTCTCTAACTCCTGAGCTCAAGCAGTCACCCACCTCAGCCTCCCAGAGTGCTAGGAACACAGGCGTGAGCCACCAGGCCCAGCTGCTTGCTATATTCTTAAGAACATTCTTGAAACCAAGGGACATTTGCATAACTATTGAAGATTACCACATAAGGCTATTTCGCCTATGGTGAAATCTGTTTAAAAACAGTGCTAGCAACAGATACTACAATAGTCTGAGTTCATAAGATGTCATAATGAAAAATGAACATACTATCACTTCTTAGTATTTTTATGATGCCTCATACTTCCAAGGGGTCATATTCTCATTCTTTTCAACCCCTGTACAGCTCTCTTCTGTGCACCAAGTTTTCCCCAACTGCACAGGGAGACCTAACAATGGCCGTGGCCAAGGGGAACAGGCAGAAAGGAGAAGGTTGCCTCAAGTGATTTATAAGCATTAATTAGGTAACATGCTATCTGGAAGTTAGGCTAGTAGTTTGACCTCATTTTCTTCAAACTAGATCAAAAGATTATTTGAATTAGGAAGAATAGAATACACTTATTAAGCATTATCCTAATTATGCTTATATATCAAAAGTTAAAGTAGTAAGATTTCATATGTCTAAGTAATTCTCTTTGACTTAAAATTTGTGCTTTGCTCACTACTTATATTTCTCAAATAAACGTCATCTAAAAAATTGCTGTTATTTTGTACTCAGTTTCATAGTTCCTTATGCAGATGCTATTAGAATTATCTTTACACATTATTCTTCTGATGGTTTCTTTGATTACTAAAATCTTTTGCAGTTGATGTAATAATAATTATTTATAGTTTTTATATTGACTTTCAAGTAGAATTTATAAATGAGTAGAATTGTTGTTCCTTGGGTAGGAAACACAGTCATATTCCAGTGTGAACATCAGAGTCAAGTTCACACTGGAGAAGACTTTGGCCACTGGCTTCTGACTTCTAGTTAGCTGTGTATCTAAACTGCTTGAAAAAAAGAAATAGCAAAGTTAACGCTGAAGAAGCAAAATTATAGTTCCTTATGTTTCCTTTGTTTCATGTTATTATAAATACTTCTTAACTTGTGAAAGGAGTTTTAAAGCTTCATTCTCGCATGCTTTCTGACCCAAGCTGATATAGTGACTAACATGAATGATTTACACTGTAAGTTTCCCCATGGCAATGGATGGGAGCTTATCTCTATGTGATTAACGTGAATGCTCATATTTTCCAAAATGTGAAAAATTAATTTCCTTAGTGGCTACTTTTCACCAATAAATGAGAAAATTTAGGCAGACAGATTTTTTTCTCTTTAAAGTAGAAAACCTACTTTTTAAGACTTTTTAAAATCCAAGTTTCGTGTTTACTTAAAAATATTCCAAACTTGTCTTTCAAAAATAATTTTTTAAAAAATTCATACAACTTCAATGTACGCAAGGGTTTTCATTAAACTAAAAGTGATTGGTTCATTCTTCTGACCTGTTTCCCTATTGTCATTTCAAAAGTATTCTGCTGTAAACATCTGTTATTTCTACAGACCCAGTATCATGCAAACAGATGTGAGCGTTTATTTAGATTATATATCAGAAAACAAGCAGCTGGGCTTTATTATAGAAGCCGCTCAATATTATCTTTGAACAGACAATTCTTTATTCTTTGACTATTGGAAAATACAAGTTTCTAAAATTGAACAGATGTCAACTCTACTAAAAGCTTAATTTTAAACATATAATCTGAACACCCACTGTGCCATCTGACCAGCACCTCGTTGGAGAGATACAGAACTCTTTGACTCTCAGCCTGACAGCTTAGAAAATGGAAATAATGTATCTAGGGCTCACTTGCTATCACAAAACATGAACAAATATTGTTCTATACCTTGTAAATCCTTTTACCATTTCTTCACTATGCTTTGTGCATGGCAAGAGGCCACCCTGAGATCTCTATCCTACCCTGCACCTCTAGTCAGGCAGATATCATCTCCTTTCTTCTCAAAACAGGCCTGCCAGAAATATACTGGTTCTGTTTCACACGTCAGTTGGAATAATGGGGAGAGGAGGAGAGAAGCATGCAGTGAGATAAAACCATGCCAGGAATTTCAGTTGTCAAACAGTTTTAAATATTTGCTATTTTTAGAAGGTTCTTATTTTTGGTAAATAGGAAAATGGTTTCACTTCATTTTTCTGAGCATAAATAACAACCAGTAACTCTGCAATTAAATTGTTAAGTACTGACCACATAAGTCTATGGAAGCTTCAGGCTCGGGTAATCACTGGGTAACTATCTCGCTATTTCTGTCTTTGAAACTAATGCCTGTCATAAGATCTAAGAGCTGCATATTACATGGTAATTTGGTGTTTCTTTTTTAATACTTGGTAACTTCAATAACAGGTTCTCAGCGCATCCATTTATTATGCATACTACACAACTGTTCTAGCTCCCAATTTGCATAGGAGGAAACTAATACCCCGTGTTGAACACAGAGTGAAATCATACCTGTTCTGCCCTGAAAATATCATGTAAAATTGCTCAGTAGTGCACTGGCAAATTGAAACAGTAGAAACATGAGACGGATTCTTTTTCAAACTCTCTGTTTACCTCAAGGCAAATAAGGAAGCACAGTGATGCCTCTGGAGAGAGGAAGACCTGCACTTCCATTCTTATCTCAGCCCGCCAGCTGCTCCTGACCACTTTCTCTTTCCCATTCTGCTGATTCTGCTGATTCTGCTGGCTGCTCACACTGCTGTTTGCAGTACGTCAGGTTTGGAAAACCCTACATGGATGCTCTTGCAAAAAGAAAAACTATCTGGGAAGGGCCTCTAAAGGCGAGATGAAATGGCCTTAGCAAAAGCGGAAAGTCCTTGAAAAAGAGCTTCTTATTAGCTGGCGGTCTGTGTTGAGGCAATGTTTATTATAATACCTCAGGCATCAATGGGACCACAGGAACCTCAAGTGCCAGGAGGGTGACAAGAGTGACTATATTGAACAGAACTCCACTCTGCTTTTCTTGATGTACTACAGTGATTAGAACCATCAAGAAATGAAAGTCATAGAATTCAGTCCAGAGGAAAGGGTGAAATCAAAAAGCTAATGGAGCTGGGCATGGGTGTGGAACTTTTTTAAAACCCTGATTACCTTTTATTAAGATATTATAAATGTTTCACCCTGCCCTGGAATCAACTTCAAGGAATTTCTAATGCTGTGGTCTGCATATAATCAATGAGATTTAAGGGAAGGGAAATGAATGAAGCCTGATGATGAATATTTTAATTGATCTAGGGTTCTAAGGATTGTACTGGCAATCATTAGACTTTAATTTGCTAGAAATTTGGGATTTAAAACATGGGTTAAATGAAAATAGGTTAGCTATAAATGATCAGATGTGTCTTAAAGTATATTCATAAGAACACACAATGAGAAAGAAAAAATAAGTTTAAAGCATAAAGCTGCTTAGAAAGAAAGTATTTATCAAACACAGATGGAAATACAGAACAAGAAAAAAAATTCAAGAATACCCATAACTTGGTCCCTTTGGGGAAAAAAAATGACAAGGTTGCAGCATTTTGGCACTGTTATGTCTTGGAGTTTTCATTGTATCCCATTATATTCCAGTTTATTTAGCCCTGCAACATCGCAGCTCAAATTAAGTTATTTTTACTTTTAAGCAGAAGGAGAGTTCTGATGTCTAATTTATTTCAGGTTTTTAAAAACAGTGTTTTTCCTAAGTAGGAATTCAATATTTAAAAAATATTATCCTAACAGCCTTCGTGTGTTAGTAATGCCAAGCTCATGTTTCTAATTAGCCAGAAAGCAGGTAGGCAGTAAAACATATTTGTGTAAAAAGGAGGGATAGTAAACTTAACTTCACACCTCATAAAAAGCTTTGTAGTCGTCCCAGTGGTGGCTCTCAGCATCCTGTAAAATGCTTGTAGCACAAACTCTGACGCAGTAGTCCGTAACCTGAAACTGCAGAGTGCTGATGAGTTCCTGATACCGTTGGACAGGCACCAGGAATATGGATCTGTTCAGAGAGAAGGATCAAAGAGCCAGAGATTTAAGGCCTGTGCAGTAGGAGGTAACAATCTCCAGGACTACAAATGGTTTTGATTATTATATATCAATCATTCATTTCCTCTTAATGCTGAAGTCTGCATCCACATTCACTTTCCAAAAAGAAAAGAAAAAAAAAAGCTGATCTTTGTTTCGCAAGTCCTTTGAAAATTGTACATCTGCTGTTTTACAAATATGCACTTCAACTTCGACAAACTGCATTGTCAATACATCATTCAAAAATAAAAGTATTCTTTGTAAGCCTATCATTAGAGATCAGTGTATTATTTAGGGATTAGGTTATCGTTATTATCAGAGAACAGCATGCACTTGTCAGAACCAACTTTTGTAAAGCTATTAAATGTCCCACAAACACAGCCTTTTTATTTTTTAAAAATTGTAATTTTGTAGATGTCAATTATCTCATAAACTGTTTTAAAATATTCTATAGAAACAAAATGATTTCTGGCACAGTTTATAATTCAAGTATGAATCACAACATCTGACTACTTGTGAGAATTAAAGAAATATCATATTTATAGCCTCCTCAGCCAAATTTATTTTACTATCTTTATCTTTAGCTGTTAATATTATACTGCTTTCTTTTATAACTAAGGCATTGCTAGACCTGAAAAAAGAACAGAGAAGAGATTCTTGGGGTCACCTTGGACTGCTAAGTGCATGTGCTCCCTTTGCAAGGAGGGTACAAACATCACCACTATCTAATTCCAGAATACTTGGTATTCTGGAAGGGCAACAGGAAAGACCATGTGCTAATACCTGTGCAATTTTTATCTCTATGCAGAAAACATATTGTCTTTTTAGGCAACTGTAAAGCCATAAAAAAAGCAAAGCTAAAGGGGACCAGACAAAGTTATGCAGCTCAAGGACAATAGACACATTCCATTACACTCCCACCCGCATATCGGGCCCTAACACCCGGAGGCAGCACCCAGCCCCTCCCTACTTTCTCATACCCGTGCCGAAAATAACCGCTTTAAAACTCCCCAAGCAAAGACTGCCCAGCAACTCTGCGAGCTTTGA
>CAUYTI010100521.1:0-34394 GCA_963575145.1 Galago senegalensis
TAAGTCCAAACAATGGTGGTCGAAATCTACAGCTGATCAACAATGTGAACTTTGATAAGCAGTTCTCAATAATCAGTTCTCAACAATTATTTGTTATTATTAAAGTTTACCATTATAAAATTAACAAAAATAATATAAAATTCATATCCTGGCAAAATAGCCACAGGGTAATGTTGGGACCAGAATTGCCACTGAGAGACCACCACGCTTCCCTTCAGCGTGGCTGGGGGAAGGGCGAACCCCTAGTGAAGCAAGCTGAGGTTTTCAAAGCACATAGAGGAATTTCATCAGGTGTTTTGTCTGGCTGGGCTGCTATTGACTGAGCTGTTTATGGTTAGGGACCCTCTAGAGAGGGGGGGCTACTTGTTTGTTCCAGACAGTTTGGCTCCTTCTGAGCTAATTGTCCTTGCCTGGAAGTGAGGGACAGCCAGTCTCCTTCAGATACCTTGCCCAGGAGGGGAGTAGGGAGTTTACATTAGCCTTTTCATTTCCAAATGAAGTTACATTAACCTCTTCATTCCCAAATGGAGTTACATTAACCTTTTCAGCAGCCAAAAACTGTATATTCCCTTCCTATTCTTCATTCCCTAGCTTGTTGTGCATTCTTTCCAAAAATCAGGACTTTTTTAAAACGCTGCGGGATGTGGGACAAATTGTTAAAAATCAGGACTGTCCTGCCAAAAGTGGGACATCTGGTCACCTTAGCATATACCACAGTTTGTTAATCCATTCCTGGTCTGGAGGGCATTTAGGCTGTTTCCTCATTTTAGTGATTGTAAACTGAGCTGCCATAAACATTCTAATGCAAATGTTCTTATAATAAAAGGATTTTTTTTTTCTTCTGGGTAGAATCCTAGTAATAAAACTGCAAGATCAAATGAAAGGTCTAATTTGAGTTCTCTGAGAATTCTTCATACTTCCTTCCAAAAAGGCTGTATTAGTTTGTGGTCCTGCCAGCAACGTAGAAGTGTTCCCTTCTCTCCAGCATCTGCCGTTCTGAGATTTTGTGATGTGCTCCATTCTTACAGGGATTAGATAATATCTCAGGGTGGTTTTGCTTTGCATTTCTCTGATAGTTAGGGATGATGAGCATTTTTCATATACTTGTTAGCCATTCATCTATCTTCTTTAGAGAAGATTCTATTCATTTCTCTTGCCCAGTGATATAAGGGATTGGTTTGCAAATTCTGAATCAGACAAAAGCTTGATAACCAGGATCTACAGAGAACTCAAATTAATCAGCTGTGACATATTTTAGATATACATTTCATTTCCCCAAGGCTCCTTGCCTCCAGAGAAGGAGAAGCTGCTTATAACCCTTTATACGAGCTAAAATCGCCCACCCACTTGGGACCCCTTCTGCTGCACTGGAGGCTTTGTTTTCCTTCTTTTTTTATCTGCAATAAAATTTGTCATGGTGGTCTGTGAATTCATTTCCTGAAGCCAAGAACTTGGCAGAGAAATTCCAGTAACATCTTGACACCTTAGCTTACCTATACACTCGCTCCCCAACACACACACGTATTACCCCAGATGGGAAGATTCAGGAGAAAGATCTTATCTCTTTTGTCTCCTGTTGAGTCCCCTAATTCCTAGAAAGGTTCCTGGCCTTAAAAAGTATTTTTAGTGAATGAATAAATGAAAAATGGGTCCAGTATTGAGTCCATTTTAAAACTGAGAAAGTTAAGGTATCCCAAGAAAGATCGTAAGATTAGGTGCCAGAGACAGAGTCCCTTCATGCTTACTGCGATATCCTGAGGCCAAAGGATGACCCACATGTGCTTAGAAAACTCCAGTTTTCCCAGTGAGGAAGTGACACACTGTGATGTGTTCCTGTGACATGATGTTTTATGCTTCACTTTTCTATTAGCTAAACCTACAACTCCATTCCTCTATGCTTTCAATTTGGTTTAGGTCTTCTATGCAAACCTATCTTTGTAGAAGTATACACAGTCCGTCATTCCTCAGTCCATCATTTCTCAACTTACAGTGTCGCCCAGCACACTGAGCAACAGACAGATAGTCATCGTTTCCAAACACTTCAGAGAAAAAGAACTAAAGAAGCAAAATCCCACTTAATGCCTTCTCTTCCTATTGATCCAGACAGAATTCACTGTATTTTAATAATATGTATTCATTTCATATGTTCTTGAAGTTTAAAAATGCTACCTTCCTTGTAACCCATTGTCTATCCATCCCATCAGATGTTTAATCATAATTAGCCCATTTTACTATCTTGTTCATTAAGACAAAACATTAATTTTAAACTATTTAAATCTTTAATAGTCGTTCCGCCTCATTTGTTCAACAAGTCTGGAATTTATTCAAGTAATGGAATGGCCCTTTGGTAGACCCCATAGGGGAGACAAAAGATGTTAAAGAAGCAATCTCCTCCTCCTTAGAATGAGCAATTACAGCACAGGACACCAGAAGCACTCACCAAGTTGTAGAGACAGCACATGATTAAAAACCATAATGGAGAATGTGAAAAGAATTACAGGCACTGAGAACAAGGAGAGATCAGAGAGTTGGAATGAACAGGAAAGGTTTAACAATGGAGGAGGAACTTTAACAGGAGTCTTCAAAGATCTATAGACCGCGCCTGCTCTCCATGCTCATTTTCTAGTCATTACCCACAGTAATGAGTGTGGTACATTTAGAGAACAGTAAGGGAGCCTGCCTGGCAGAAAGTTCAAATGAAACCCCACAGTCACGCCCACTCTGTTACCACCCCATTAGGGTGACAGCATACAGAACGGGTATTACCTGACATACAGAGACTTTCTCTAATGCTAATTCCTGCTGCAGGAGTTGGCCACTGTTTGGTGGTATTGCATTTGAGACAGTATCATTTTACAGAGAACACATGTATAAAGCTTTGATAACCTGAGTGGGAAAATTTTGATTACCCCAACTTGGCTACTTGTAAGCACTTAAAATAAGGATGAATTTTTACTAGAAGCTTTATAATAAGTATTAAATGAAAAAATATGTGTTAGAATTGATATTACAGCCAAAAGAACAAAACCCTAATATTTCTGAAAGATAGGTCAATAATGGTACCACAGGCAGGTACCTATAGGCTGACTGAAGAGTGGGGTTTAATATCAGCCATTTTAGAAAGAGTCATTTATTCTTTCATTTGTAGAGTTTGTTGGAACATTGTTAGATGTCCATTTCTGTAATGAACTATATAAAATAAAATAGGAAATTTATATTACTCAGCTGCAAGAGTAGTCATCATCAAAGTTTCTCGTATTACTTACTATCTCTTATCAATTGATGTGAAGTCAATCAGACTACAATCAAATCCAACCATTTGGAGGTTAATATTGTTCTTATGTTTGCTGCTTTATCTAAGAAGGCTTTTTAAATTAATGCCGAATATCAAAATTTGTAAGTTATATATACCAGCAGGAAAAAAATTGCAGTTACAAGGAATAAAGAATAAAACTTTGTACATTGAACAAAAGTGTGCACAGACGAAAAGGTAAAAGAAATTAGCTCGCTGCTAATTTGATTTTCACAAAGGGTCCGGCTAGCTCTAAAATGTTTCCAAATGGAGACAATATATATGTGGGTTACTGTGAACACTTTGAGACAGACTTTATGGTCCATTATTTCACTTCCAAGAAACGGTGAACAGTATCCTTTCCAATTCACCCACTCAAATTTCAACTTGCTCAGCTTATCGGTGTCACTGGGAGGGCTTCATTTGTTTCTGTCCATGCAGATTTCACATTTCTTGATTTTTATGTATATCAAAACTTTCATAATCACTTGTACATATCGATATGTATTGTACTTACACCCACCAGAACAAAAAGGGGGCGAATCAGAAAGTCTTCTAACCTCAAAGCGAGAGCTAAGAGTCTTATGTGCTAATCTGTTGCTACCTAATCAGTGCCTGGTGGCTCATTGTCAAAAATCCCAACATCTCCATTAGGACATCTGCTTTGGGTTTTGGCCACACCACTTCCATCTTCTCTCTCTCCGTTGTCTTATTCTATTCTCCAATTATCTTCTCCTTTGCTCTGATGCTTATTCCAAGGATGTGCAAGCAAAATGTCATTCCCCTCACAGGTCTGACCCATAACATTTGAATCACACAATTCCCTCTGTTGCTTTGATTCATTCCCTACAATTTCAGGGTAACAGATAGAGATTAAGCTATGCAGCCCTGAGAAAATTTCAGTAAGCGGGGCTTGTCCTCAGAAATGCCAGAGTTACTTTTCTGCCTTCCTTCCACGCTGTGCATGTCCCTCTGCTGTAGAATTTCTATTTCTCTTACGTGTGGGCTACCCTCCTTCTGGCCCCAAGTTTCTCCCAAAAGAAGGTAGTTATCAGTCAGTTATATCTCCGTTTGAGTTTAATTCAGGAAGATACATATCTCAAGATAATTACAACTGAAGCTTTTCACTAATGATACATTGAAAGCATTGACACGCAGGTACAAAATCTAAATGACAAGCAGTGAAAAAAATCTTTTCATAGAATTCTTTTGAAAAACTGCAATTTCTATCCACCTGCTCTCAGAGGAAGATATAGTGAAAATGACACAATTCTCTCTGTGCTTTTTTCTGTCCTCTGAGTCAGAATTGAAGATAGCTCCATTCCTCACTGAGTTTTCCGTTACCTATGTCTGTTCACAGTTGACACCTGTCTGTCAAGCCAGTGTTGCGCTCCTGGGAGGCACATCCAGAAGTTGGGGAGAAATCTATTCCAAAGGGACCGTGCTCTTTATTAACGTCAATCAGTCATAACATCTGAACACCACCTCTCGCTGTGACTATACAGATCCCCTACAGGGCATCTACTTTAAATGCCTTGATATGTCAGACCATTAGTCACTTAAGAAAAAAAGCAAAAATTAAAAGAAGGAAGAAAAGAAAGAGAAAAATAAAAAGGGAAAGAAAGAGTACCCAGATCCTCATAGGTCTGTTTTTTAGAATCAATTCATTTTAATCCCATGTGGCGCTCAATAGGGGGGAAAAGTTAAATAGATAAAATGTGCATGTTTGAGAGATTTTGTGTGTGCTTATAGGTTTGAAAAAAAGATGTGTCACTTTTAAAGATTTGAAGATTTTCCCACATAGCAGTGAGTGAAATGGAAAGGCAAAATAAGCTCAATTGAAAAAATTGTAAACCTAGAATACCTTCTAAAGAAATAACGTCTCCTTGTACTAGTTTGGTCTGTATTTCGGCATATAGAAGTCAAACCCTATGTATTATTTATTTCCATTTCCCTAAACACATGTTCCCTGGTATAAGGAAAGTTCTCAATAAAAAAAAAAAATTAGTTAAGAGGCGGTGTCTGTGGCTCAAAGGAGTAGGACATCAGCCCCATATGCCAGAGGTGGTGGGTTCAAACCCAGCCCTGGCCAAAAACTGCCAAAAAAAAAAAGTTAAATAAATGTCTGTCTGAATCAGACAGGGCAATCCACCAAACCCCATCTTCTGTCTTTAGCAATGACCATAGGTAATCTACAGGAGAGTATTGGTTTTAATCATTACATCAGTCTCAAAATACTGGAATGGCATAATGAGCATTTCTGGTTTACACTTTAATAGCCCATTTTGGCCCAATTACCCATGCCGTTATCAAAACATTTCTTGACACTTTATGTTCAGAACCAACCATAGGTTATTTTATTTACGGATTATACTCTCACAATTCACCTCTAATTTGGAGACTTAAATGATACACACTTCAGAGTTACATAAATCCCTTCATAAAATTTTCTAGTACATATATTTAATCTATGTTCATAAACCTTCAGTGTGTACTCCGAGTTCAGAAAGTATCTTTCCCACCATTGATTTTTTACGATTACTAAACTGGGTTAGATTCTATTATGAGAAAGATGAATTTTAAAGGCCATCAATTTTGATAGCCATAATCAAACAATTCTAGAAATACTAAGTAAACCTGCAAAAGGAGACAGAAAACTTTCTTTAAAATAATTTAATTGCTAGACATATACATTTACTTGGCCCATGTTAGTTACCTTATTCAAGTCATTCAATCTTTCAGAATCATTCACACACCAGGAAAATGTTAGCACATATAGAACAGTGGATTCCTAAACTTCTAGAACTACATATGTATCACATAAAAAGCATAAAGAGAAAGTAGCTTTACTTTGTTGAAAGGCAGTATCTTTTTCTGGAAAGTGTTTGGTCCTTTTCTAGGTAAATGCAATCAAGTCTCCCTAAAGGAGTTTTTATGCCGAATATTCAGTTATTTTTCCAATAAAGAAATGTGCAACGTTTTGTATTTGGTTGAGTGAGGAGCAAGGTTACTTCTCTCTTGTTGAGCATCCAGTGCTAGAGAAAATGTGCACAAATGAGGAGCAGACAGCAAGAAGATGACGTCAAATAGGATGTGATAAACGTCCCAAAGCAGTTACACAAAGGACAGACAGAGCAGGGAAATCAGGGAAGTCTTAAATGAAGACATGGGCACGCAAGGTAAGCGGATCTGCAGGCACAGTGAGGACCATTAGGTGAGGAGATTGAAAATGCAAAAGCTCAGAAGTGGGGAAGTGGATGCAGGAAAATTAAGAGACCTAGGACTAGGTAGGTAAGGTAGAACCTCATCCCTGGAGGACCTTAAATGATATGTTTTGACTAAGCATTTTAGTTGTTATGAAATATAAGATTTTGAATCTAGTAAGGAGAGCAATGGGAGCTGCCCTAAGAGGCGAAGGAGCACAGACTCAACCACGGCTACTATCGTAATACTGCTCTGGGATGTCTGGAAAATAGGGGGTACACGGGTACAGTCTCTGCATCTGCTGTGACAGACACCTTGGTGGTATCTCAGTGATAGAGAAGGACAATAAATAAGTAAACACAGGGGGTAACGCCTGTGGCTCAAAGGAGTAGGGTGCCGGCCCCATATGCCAGAGGTGGCAGGCTCAAACCCAGGCCCAAAAACTGCAAAAAAAAGAAAGAAAGGAAAAAGTAAACACAAAAGGTAAGTAAACAATTTTATAGGGAGATTAGACTCACTACTTACATTTCAAGTATAAAAAATATTTAAACCTCCTAGCTCAGTATTTGCCATGAAGTTCACACGTTGATATGATAAATTTCTACACTGATTTACTTGGATACAAACAATCTCTTACTTTCCTTAAAATTAGTTTTTTCATTACTTAGATCCAGAAAAGTGATTCTACAAAATAATGTGTAATTCTGGCATTCAGAGATAGAAAGACAGCTATATACGAGTGGCACCCAAATAAACATTTGGTTTTGCTTTCTCAGCCAAAAAAAAAAAAAGCGAGTTATGTGATGCCAAACAGAAAAGGCAACCAGCCGAGTTCCGTTCCCTCCGGCCTTCCACGAAGCACTGCCCGACACAGCGCTACTTTGTCTGCCCCACTTTGACAGAAGAGTGATTTCCAGCAAGTCATGTCATTAGTGTGAACTGGAGAAATTTTCAAAGTCCGCAAATATTACCACATTTCCCCCAAATACTCATTTCTCCCGAAGCCTGCTGACAGTTATGGTCTGTCGTTTGCATTATCTCATCTGTTTCCGAGTCGGAATGCAACGTGCTGTGCGGCAAAGCCCGGGCCCAGCCAGCCACCAAAGCACTGCCCTGCCAGGAGCAGGCAGAAGCGGCCTGCGGGTATCGGAGCTCGGACACCATTCGGGGCTCTGGGCAGATGTGGCCGTGAGTTTTACAGCAGGATACGGAAGATGAGTGCACTATGTGTGGTCTCAATAGTGTTTTCTAGGGATTCAGGGGAAGCATTAGCTATGGTAAAGTGATATTTTTATTGAGCTTTCTGTTACACTTTGATTAAAAACCAAATGTAACTTCAGTGTAATGACGGAAAACAGTTGAAGTCTCTTCCCCCCAGGTAAATTATCAGCTGAGAATTTGGAAGAACATGCTAGGACATAAAAAAATACGTAATAAAATGAGGTAATACAATCAGAACACCTGTATATTTGTATTAGGGGTTCTCAAACTTCAACATACACAGAAATCACCTAGAGATACTAATGTGTAGCCCAAGGAAGGAGCTGTCCAGGAATCCATATTTTAACAATCACTCCCCCCCCCAATTTTAATATTCATCTCACATCGCTCAATATAGAAGGTCTCCAAAACATACCCTGGACTCCTAATGTATCCACAGGGTAAAAATGTATATTTTAGGTAAAAATATAAACACCATGGTGCTTATTTCGAGGTGGTAAGGTTGTGAGTAATGGGTATTCAGATACCCTTTTTTACAGCTCTCTGAACTTTCTTCTACGGTCATTTAAAAATTTAAACAATAAAATAAATTACATGAAAATGTTCCCTCTAACACATAGGCTCTTATGTTGGGAACATAGAGTGATTACCTTTTATTCTGTTTTATTTTTATTATTTATTTTTCTTTCTATTATAAAAATGACTGTCAGTTACTTTTTTCTGCACTCTAGCAGTTTATTCAGTGTGGAATACAATTAAATGCATCGTGATAACAGAAGACAGGGAATGTGTGCCTTGATGACGGCAGATACATGGAGCCCCGGCTGGACGGAGGGGAAGGAACAATGGAGAGAAGAAGGTGCTGATGAATAGAGTAAAAGGTACTGATAGAAAGACGAAGAGTAATTAACGGATGACGGTTCACGTCTGTGATTCTGAGAGATAGCAGTTCAGTCTGCCGTTTATACTGTATTTGTCTATGTCCATTTTATTTCAAATTACAGCAGAGCTGGAAAGCTTGGTCCTCAAAGGTTACGTGGTTTGTGGAGGAGTCATAAACATAAATTCCATCACACAAAGATGTAGAAACTGATGTGATTCCACTTACTATGAGAACCTAGGATAGAGGAAAAGTAAGGACGTGTAGAAAGGGGAGCTAGCTGCCTGCCCGGGTACCCACATCTGGTACGTCTGAGTGACAGATCTTCTACTCTGACGTTCTAGTGAACGGTGACTTTCTGATTTTGCTAATATTCTTCAGAGATAGTTAAGATGCAGTGTCTTATTTTCACTTTAATTTTTATCAACTGTTATAGAAATTGCTATAATAAATGTAGTAATTTTCTGTCGTTATGGGCTCTGCAATTCATTTAATCTATGAACTTGAGAGGAATGAATCACAAGACTATAGAATCATCTCTAAAGGGGGGGCTGGAGGGAGTCAGATCGCCTTTATAAGTTTTCAGGGAGGATCAAGGTCCCCCTAGGTTGAGCCCTAGGAATGATCTAAATGTTTTCTAAGCACTTCAGGTAACTAGAAGGTTTCAGGTTGATAAACATTAAGGTAGATGACTTTTCCCTCCACTTAGAGTTCTCAAATTATATGCCTTTCCTTCTCTGGAGAAGATGAGTTATGCTGAAATATGTAAGAAACTCAGATTATGTACAGGATGGCCATGCAGTTTGTATGCAGTTTTCAATTTCACACTTTTTTAAATTGCACACAAACTTTATGGCCACCCTATATTTCTACATAGAGTTTCCATGCACTGTGGAAGGAGAATTGCTCCTCCAATTTACAGTCATCCTGGAAAGTTTAAAAATACTTAGGTACATTCCTATTCAACTTTCAATCTCCCTCCTTTCTACCAGACTGGCAAAGAGACAGGCCGCAAAGATAAGATCCAAGTCAGGTCCCTGAGAGAGGATGGAGGCCTCGCTCATCCATAGCAAGTCCCCTAATAAACAAGAGATTTGAGGATCAGGCAGAATTTCCAAAAAGATCACAGATATATTTGAAGAATAAAATGTCAAAGTTCTTTAGTTACAGTGAATGACTGACAGTTTTCCAATTGCACATTTCTGACTCTTTGGTCGTATCCACTGTTACCTCTTAGCATCCCCACCTCCCCTGTCCACCTGGGAAATTCCTATGCATGCTGTAGGGCTCAACTTTTCCCTGAGTTCTGGGGGAAGAAGCATAGTTATTCCATCTCCTACATTCCCACTGCACTTTGCACATGCCTCTACCAAAGCTCTCACCCTGTTTTACTATCTCTGTTGGTTTAAATATTATATCACATTTCCCCCACCGAAAGCATGTAGAGTACAATACAAAAGAAAAAGAAAATTAAAGCAAGGAAAGGAGAAAAAGGACACTACCAGGAGCATCCCCAGAGGGCATGAAATTTGTTTCCATAATAAATATGAAAAAACTGAGATAACTTACATTACTTGTTAAAAGCTAGCAAGGCACTCTTTGAGATGGAGTGTTTAATAAATACTTTGATGATGCTGAGAGCAATCAAAACACCTCCCACTCTTTTCTTTGTTTGCTTTGAAGACAATAAATATAGAGAAAGGATTAAAAGATACTGTAGCCCAAAACACTGTAGCATATTTGAAATTACTTAATTCGAAGTGTAGACCTAGGAAGATGAATTTATGATAAAACAAATGCTTTAAAAGCAGCTCTTATAAAGTGAATCCTATCATGTCTCTCTTCAGTAGTTGCCCCTTAATTTCAATGAGCTTTCCTACTTATTTTGCCAGTAAAAAAGGAAGTTATGCGTACCTCACTAAATCCAAAAGTAAAATATAATTGAAAACAATCAGCAGAATCGAAGCTGCAGTAAGAGCAGAGGTCACTGGAATGCAGGCCCTATCTGGAAGGAAGGAACTTAGCAGGAACCCAACAGCCAGTTCAAGAAACAGGTCGAGTTCTGATCAAGCTGGTGGATGGCAAACCATGAATGCTAAATGAAAATTTTGAAACACCAGACTGCCAAGATAATGAAAGTCAGCCAGGGATTCCACCATTAAGGCTTCAGGCATTTTTTAGAGTTGATAGCACCAGGGGGAAAAACATTTCAGAAAGAGTTTGCAAATGTGAACCCTGAGTACAAAAAGATCTGTTAGGTCCCCTGGACAACAGTTGTCATTGGCCACCATGTTCATTCAGAGCAGAAAGACTCTGTGGTCAAATGAGTTCTTAAATTTTAGGAGGGAAGGGGAGGAAAGGCGGGGGATGGGGGGAGGGAGGGTGATTGGACTTCTATGGTTTATCTTACAAGGGTACAAGTGAATCTTTCTAAAAGTATAATATAAATATCTCAACACAATAACTAAGAAAATGACATGAAGGCTATGTTAACCAGTTTGATGAAAATATTTCAAATTGTATATGAAAACACCACACTGTACCCCATGATTGCATTCATGTACACAGCTATCATTTAATAAAAAAAAATTAGGAGGCAAAAAAAAGAACATTAAAAATGGAAAGGACTGAGTATACACCCCCATCTATATCCACAAACTCAAATTATTTATTGAGCAATATGGTCTGTGCTAAGTACCAAGCTATGTGCTTGCACACACTTCATCTCCTTAATTAATCTTCATAGTACTCTCACGAAATTATCCTCCATTTTACAGATGAGGGAAACGAGGCCAGGAGATCTGTTAATTGTTTACGTTAACACCGATAAAAAGTGAAATGCATAGGATTCAACCTCACATATAAAAGCTACAAAGTTCATCAGCCCACAGTGAAGGAAGATGCCAAGCTCACATCGCTTCTGTACTCACACAAAATGGACCTGTGGTTAAATTTTATTAGCATTTCCTTCATTTACCATTACTTATGCAAAAATCATAAACTTTCAGCCTGCTGGTAAATGTAATAATAAAAAGAAGTTTTATCACATTTTAAATATTAAAAAGGAAGAAAAAAATTACTTTGATTTTTGATAAGTGATGAATTTGCTTCAAGCCAAAATCCTTCCACGGGATTAGAAATTGTTTGAGTTACTCTTTCAAAATATCTGCCTGTCAATTGGCTTCTAAATGTAAGCACAAAGTTGTAGATAGGAATATCACAACACATCAAAATATAATAACTGGACCAAAAATGGTGTGTGGGAAAAATACCTACTTATTGAGAAATCTGAAATATACACATATGCATTTTTTCATTTTTATCTCTATTCACCCTAAACTTAGGCTTTATTTTTATCTTCATTCCCACCATAGTCAAGGCATAATGGCCTTAATTCTGTCCATCACACATATGGAGCTCATTCCTACTTAATAGCCCTTACATCTAGTGCACCTGCTAGTATCTGTCCTCTTTCCCCAACTGTATGATTGATTCCTTTCATCTGTCCTATCTCTCCTGCAATGTCACAGCCCATCTTCAAAAGTAGTACCTCAGAGGTACTTTTCCTGAACATCTTAGCTAACGAAGCACACTCATAGCATATAAAATTAAATCATCCAGTCATCTCTGAGTGTTTATTTTCTTCTTCCTGACAGTAACACGCACACTCTCTGGAGGATCTGTGTTTGTTTCTATATGACCAGAACCTAGAACAACGCATAACACTTTATCAACTGACCGGCAGAATACCAAAGTTATCATTTGCAAGATGGTTTCCCTTTCTTTGCTGTCTTCTAGTAACTAAAGCTTCTGGAAGTCTTAAAACATACTGTCAATTCTTATGAGCATTCTTTCCTACTTTCTTGTTTTAATTAACAAAGAAAAATTGTACATGTTTATGTTGTAGAACATGATGTCCTGAAGTATGTTTACAGTGTGGGATGGCTTTACCAGGTTAATTGACATACTATTAATCTCACATATTTGTAAGCTTTTGTGTGTGGTTAGAACTTAAAATCTCCTCTCAGCAGTTTTCAAGAACAGAATACATGGTCATTAACTATAATCACCATTTTGTGCAATAGCTCTCTCAAACATATCGCTGCTATATGAAATGTTCTCTCATTTGAGAAATCTCCCTCCCACCTCCTTCCCTCAGCCTCTGGTAGCTACTATTTTAGTCTCTACAAGTTCAACCCTGTGAGATCCCACATGTAAGTGAGATCGTGTGGTATTTGTTGTTTGTGCATGGCTTATTTCATTAACCTATCTGTAGGTTCATCCATATTGTTGAAAATGACAAGATTTCTTTCTTTCTTAAGGCCAAATAGTATTCAGTTGGATTGCATATGTATATACCACATTTTTCCCCTTTATTTGAAATTCATATTAGGGTACACATTTTTAGATTCCATAGTTCTTACTTCCAGGGTAAAGTTCCAGTTATATAAGAGCCCCTCACCCAGGGGGCGTGTTACTCACCCTTGCGATGTGCACATTATGTGAGATCTCACCACATGTCCCCCCGTCTTTCTGCCAATCATCTTCCCCTCTTCTCCCCTGCCCCAGTATTAGACTATATTTGTGTTTCATTGTTCATATGAGCATGTAATTGTTTATATATTGGTTTAGTATTGGTATTGAATACATTGGATATTTATTTTTCCACTCTGGTGATACTTTACTATGAAGAATGTGTTTCACCTCCACACAAGTAAATGCAAATGATATAGTCTCCATCTTTTTATTATTATTATTATTTTCTGGGATTCATTGAGGGTACAAAGAATTAGGTTACACTTTTTACAGTTGTTAGGTAAATTTCCTCTTGTAATTATGTTCCACCCCCAGGAGATGTGCCATTCACCATGACTCCCCAATCCCCCTTTTCCCTACCCTCCATCTTGTATTAGCTCATCTACCGCCTTCATATTAGAATTGAGTATATTAGATTCTTGCTTCTCCATCCTTGTGATGCTTTACTAAGAAGAATGTGTTCCAGCACCATCCAGGTTAATACAAAAGGTATAGAGTTTCCATCTTTTTCGTGGCTGAATAGTATTCCATCATATACATATACCAGTTTGTTGATCCATTCAAGGTTGATGGGCATTCAGATTGTTTCTATGACTTGGCAATTATGAATTGAGGCATGATAAACATTCTGGTGCTAATGTCTTTGTGTTAAAATGATTTTTGTTCTTCTAGGTAGATACCCAGTAATGGTATTGCAGGATCAAATGGGATGTCTAGTTTGAGTTCTTTGAGGATTCTCCATACTTCTTTCCAGAAAGGCTATATTATTTTGCAATCCCACCATCAGTGTAGAAGTGTTCCCTTCTCTCCACATCCACACCAGCATCTGGTGTTTTGGAACTTTGGGATGTGGGCTAATTTAACTGGGGTTAGGTGATATCTTGGACTGGTTTTGATTTGCATTTCTCTGATAATTAAAGATGAAGAGACATTTTGTTTATCTATTTTCTTTCTTTTGGAAATTTATAACAAACAAATAAAAGCAGGTTAGAGGGAGATGTGTGTTTTCTCTCTCTCTCTCTCTCTCTACATATATATATATATATATATATATTATATATATATACATATATACACACACACATATATATAAAAGAAAATATTCAAGTATAAAATTTCTTTAGTAATTTAAGATAAACATTTTTATCTTACATCTTCTACATTATTAATGATCAGAGAATGGTACAGTTTTATAAGTTAACCAAAGCAAATCATAAATTTACTGTAAAAAGAGATCCAAAACAAAAACTAAGTCTGGTTGGCACCAAGAGCCCAAGATCACAGAGGAAGTTAGAAAAGCAAATAAAATTAAAATCAGAAACACAGAGACTATAGCTATAGTTTATCAAATTAAGGTCAGATGCACAAAGGTGAAAATTAAACCCATTCCTAAATCCAGAAGGGGAGATAGCCATCTGCATAGGAGAGAGCGGGACTCATGCACGATTGTACTCTGTGGGGTTCCCACCCACCGTAACTGGAAGCTGACTTAACTTGTTTAGGCCAGTGTCCCTATTCAAAGTAGCTACTGTCTTCCTTCCCCCCCTATCACTGCTCTATATACTCCTTTGCCTATTCCAGTTTTATCCATCCCTCATTTTCCTACTTAGCCCCATTTTTTATATTAAATATTTCCTATGACTCCCCTAGAATTATCTTTTTTTCCAAATACCTATTGTCTATAATTAGTACCATCATGGTTGGCATTTAATTTATCCACTAACAGAGAACCTATCTGGATTTTTTTTTCTCTGAAGAACTTCTCAAGACAGGGATTGTGTCTTTTGTATGTTTTTCTACAGACACCAATAAAGAGATGTTGATTGGAGAATTCCACCTATCTTTTTCAACAAATAAAAGTTTTTTTTACTCTCTGGAATACTGAACAAAAAATATTGAAATCTTTTACTGCTTTTGAAAATGCCAAGGACAGGTGTGTTAATGGTAGCAGCCCTTCAAGCAGACAGATCAAACCTTCCTGAAGAGTAACAACTCTTCAAAAGCTTCAGACTGTTAGGTAAGAGGAGTGACCCCGCAAAGAGCAAGAACAAATGGTTCATAGTTAACACACGACATTTAAAGAAAACAAGGGTCTTTAGAGTTCATGTGACAGTAAGTTGAAGTAGGGATTTAATAAAATTTTTAGGTACCAATTAAATCTCCACTACAGTTGGAAACTAGGTAAGAAATTAGCAAGTGGAAAGGAAGTTATGCATGATATTACAGAAGACATTACAGTTTAGTAGGCAAAGACAGCAAGGGGGAAAAGAGCTTTTTTTTTTTATTTTCCCATTTTTAAAATAGGATAGCTAATTTCAGCAAGTTCCAATTTCCACACCTACTTACGTCTAATGTTTGGCTAGGAAAGTGAGAGAGAACACTTTGCAATGTATGGAATCAAACTGCAGCAAGTTAGCAAGGGAAGGCAGGAACACATTGCTTTCATAGCAAACCGTGTGCTATTTTCAATAAAGATGATGTATGACCAACCTGGAATCAATATGAATGCAGATAAAACCTATTTTTTCCACTGGCTAATACTACAGATGATATATCCCCTGTGAATATTTATCATTTGAATGCAGAATACTGTTTTGCCAATGCTCAATGTACAAACAATAAATATGAGCATTGCCTCCCTCGCTATTTTTATTTTATTCTTTCTTTTGCTTTTCCCTGCCTAGGATAAATGAATGGCAAAGACCCACCTCAGAGTTCACGTAACATGGTAAAGGAAGCATAAATCCCCAAGATACCATTGCTAACAATCTCTAAAAGAAGTAAATGGCCCATGTATCCTTTAAATGTTCCAAGTACAGCAGTTGAATGGATATGAGTCATACATTAAGTGGGATCATTTGGAAGGATGAATGGATTTTTAAGGTGAAAGGGGTTTCTTGTCCAAGGTTGGCAAGCAAAGGTATGCAAATATCCTTTGCCTCCTACATTTTGCAATACTGAGATAGTTGTGAATATGTCACAGCTCATTTCAGTGTGAGCCCCCAGCCACTTACAAAATGACGTCCTCCAAATCAGCCCTCTCCTCAAGGGTCATGAAGCAAATTAAGTTTGTATTGGTGGTCTCAGTAGAGCCAGAGTTTTCTTACGGTTACTTTAGTAGCAGAATTGGAGGCAAGAGGGATATAAAATTGAAGTCATAAATTCCATAGGGAAATATCAAGCATTCTAAATTCTTTTTCTTAGATAAAGATGGAGCCAGACCTCTGTCATCCCCGATTTCCTTTTTCATCCAATGTATGAGCAAACTCCAAGTCCTACATCTGCTGCATCTCCAAATTGTCTTTGAAACTCATCTGTTTCTCTCCTTCACTGTAGTCACTTCTGTGCTTCACTGGACCAGCCTTTGGGTTTGCAAAGTGTACACCAGACATGCAATTGAATTTATCTCAAGATGCTCCTTCTGGACACTTTCCCCCACATCACAGCACAATAACACTTCTGCCTTCTGATCCTGTCACTTCACAATTCAAACCCTTTTAGGATTTCCTATTGTTTTATAGAAAGGCCACACTCCTCAACATAGTGTTTAAAAAGCTCTTCAAACCTGAATGCCCCTGACATTTCTAACTCTATCTACCACAACACCTATCTTGAATTCTGGGCTGGTTTTTCCAAAATTACTGCCATTCCTCAAATTTATCCTTGTTATTCTCCCTTTGACAGTCTCCCATTCCACCCCCACTCAATACCAATCTTTCAAAATGTCCCAACTTAAAATTTATTTATTTATTTATCTGAAAAGATTTCCAAGATCATGACAGACTGAGTAAAAGAACCCTATTATGTAATCTGAGGACACCTTGACCACTTTTACCAGAATATTTATTATACTGTATTGTGCCTGTACTGAAATAGTCTATGGAACATGATCCATGTCGGTCTTATTCACCATGTCATGCTCAACACTTTATAGAATTGACTGCCTGGGTCAATACATTTTATTAGATTGAATGGGTTGAGGCAAACCAAGATGGATCAACTCTGATTACTGAGCAGACTTATGGAAAAGAAAAAAATAATTTCAAAGAGATTATCTCTACGTTGGCCCTTTCTGAAGCAATGACTCCAACCCAGAGATGAAGCATCTAGGCACAGTTCAAAACATTCATTTGCAATTTCTTCTCTAAAATATCCACTCAATTATCTTTTCCTTCCTCAGAACTGTAATAGATACACTGTACATGGTGCTCAATTTCTCTAAGTTTGTCTCATGTCAAGTCACTTATGAAAATGTTTTTGGTCAATGGAGAAAAGACAGAAGTCATCTTAGTTGTGTGTTTATGCATTCGTTTTTATCTGAGGCCATAGCTGACAATTGTGAGTCTCTCTGATTGGCCACCCACCTTCTAAATAAAAGCAATGTACTTTATGGACAATGTACATTTATTATGGAAGTTAGATGGCAGTTTCTAACCTCTGTTGATTCAAATTCAAATTATATTGAAAGCTGTAACCTTCTGCCCAGACAACCAGAAATTAACTTAAACATGGGATCCAGGCTTCTATATTTTCTCAAGAAGCTCTACAAGAATTCTATGAAAAATAAAAACCATTTGGTGAGATGAGGAATCAGCAAACCTCATCTGTAAAAGATCAAATGGCAAATATTTTAGATCATATGTGTTACAATTACACAACTCTACTGTTAAAACTCATGTATATATACCTAAATGAATGATAGTCACTGTATATCAATAATATATTACCTATAAAAACTAGCAGAGGACCATATTTGACACACAGATTACAGTTTGTTATTACAGTTTGTTAACCTCTGAGTTAGATAATTCTGTATCTTCATCCAAGCTAAATGACTTTATTTGTATTATTTTGCATTTCCTTAGAAATGGATGTATGCCAGTTTCTTTTAAAAAATTAATTTGCCAAAAACAAAGCTTACTAAAACTGACAAGGAACTTTTATAATGTGATTCAGAACCATCATGCAGAATGTTCCATCTATAAATATATTTATAGTTTATGAAAATGTGCTAAATTCTCATGAATTTTTTCAGAGCCTTTCAAAGAAAACCCTCTTTTTACTTACCCCAATTATTTGTTAGGGAGGAATATCGAATATCAGTATTTTCACCTTTATTTAAATATTCCAAATGACAACAGTAAAGCACAGCTGTCGCTAGGGTGGAGATGGCAGAGAAAACTCAAGCAGAACTGAAACAGCCCATTACCTGCAGAATCAGGTCCACACAGGCATCTCAAAAGACTGATTGCAGCAAAACCAATGGCCTGTAAACTACATTGTTGTATTACAGCCCAGTTCGTAAAGTTTTATAATGCAGATGAAGAAAAACATGAAATAACGGTGCAGATGGGATAAACAGAAATTCCATTTGCCTACAAGTTGTTACTGCCTATAGGAAAGGAATTTGAGATTGGTTTCTAGGACTGAAGTCTAAATGGTGACTGCTAAGGATCTACACAGCTATCAAATTAACCCAGCCTGACATAAAATAACCACTTTTATAATTATTTTGATAATACCTGTTTTCAACATTTGAAAAGTTTGCAGTAAAACGCAATGAGGTCAGATTTCATCTGATTTCTTTTCAGAAGGATGAGAACAAAAGTTACTCTACTGGCATTCATCAGGCCTGAAAGCGATTTGATATAAATATTTTGCAAAAGCAAGTGATCACTTAAGAGCTTGAATCCAAACAGCCTTAAAACATTGTATATCCAGATGTGAACTATGAAAGCTGGAGTACTTCTTAAGAATGTGTATTTCTTCATTTGACCCCAATTCTGAGGGACTATCTAGTGATTCTGCAATGAATATTGTATGTCAAAGTTTGAGGATGCTTTTGTACAAAGAAAATCAATCTAAAACCCAAATTCTAATTTTTGCTCTGTTACTAACTGTCTGAGGGAACTTGGATAAATTGCTTAAACTTTTAGATCCCTAATAAGTCTGAAACTTTATTAATTCTCTCCTGCAATTGTACGGGAAATAAGTAGGACAGTATTTATAACACAGATGAATTGTCGTTATTAAGACCTGCGAGTGGCTGGTGGGAAAACTAAGAGAGAATGATGGTTAAATTGTTTCTGCCTATTGTTTCTGTCTTATTTTTCAATTGAACAGGCTCACAAACCATGTTAATTACCCTTTTCTTTCTCTTAAGATACTGAATACATGTAAAGTATGTAAGCATAGTCTTATAAAATATAGAGTCTAGAATTTCCCAATGCACATCTTATAAAGTTAAGCTTCCTTGCAGCTCAGTCACAGCACACAGTGTCATTCTAGAAAATATCAACTAAAAAACTAAAAATAATTTAAAAGCAATTAGAATTTGTACCGGTCTCTGAAAGTAAATTAATAAATGGTAAAATTTCATCAAATCCTTTTTCTGTATCAGTATCAAATCTATATCAAATAATACAGAGCACCTGCCACGGCTACTCTGAACTGCAAGGTCTGTTCTCACCAAGTACCGGGTCCTTTATTCAAAGAAGCTGCAGGAGCAGAGATGACAAAGAAATACCCTTCATTACAGATACAAAAAGAGAGATATGATATAGCCTTCATTACAAAGAGGGAAATAGGATAGCAAACATTAATGATTTGATACCTTTCCCATCTCAAGAACAGGATAATAAAATTCTAACAGTGGATAACTCTCGATTATTAAATCATTTCTGAGGTAGGTACATTTGTAATTTTCAGACATATCCTCAAAATATTTTTTCTTTAGTCACTAGACTGAGACATTAGCCCTTCCTTATTCCGTCGTATAAAAAGTGGTTAAATTGAAATTGCTAAACTTTCTTTTTATAGCCTATTGATTTTTATCAATTATTTCCACATTTTCAATGTTAATAAATTTGTGCTTAGTTCTTTAACCCTAATTTTCACGTTTACTTGACTGAAGTTGTGCTATTTAAACAGGCTCGATGCTCATCACCAGGCATCTTTCCTAAACTCTTCTTGACTTTGAGTCATCTCTGGATTTCCTTAGCAAGCATGTCAGGTATGTTCTTTTAATCAATATAAACCTACCTTGGAATGTTTAGTCCTGGTGATGTAAAAAAAAAAAATAATGGAAGAAAAAGAAACCTAGAGACATTTTATCATAACCCACAAATACAAATAATTATTGTCAGTTAAAAATAAGATACTTTTCTAAAGTACCTGACCAGTAATAAATAATCTATCTTTTCCTTCCTCTGCAATGTTATCAATGTAGTGGAGATGGACAGGGGGTGAGTTACTTTATGAATGAGGTAATTCAATTTTTAAGGGAGTGGAAAAAATGGTATGGTGAAATGAACAATAGTGAGAATGACATTGTATTACTACAGAGCAATATTGGAGGCTGAGAGGGAGTTAGATCAAGCATCCAAAATTGTGAGGAAAAATTATTTTCAATTCAGAATATTCTGTCTAGCCAAACTATCAATCAAGCATACAGGGAAAATGAAAGCATTTTCACATAAACAAGGAGTATTTAGTCATGGCCAAATACTGGAATAATAAATAGAACAAGAAAGCATTCAGCAGACCCTGAATGCTGACATGACCCCTCCCCCCAAGCTAATTGAATAAAAAGCAGCAAGCACCAAGTTCATAGCCCCTGTGACCTTGAGGTTTGTACAACACATGCGGGCTGCACTGACCACAGAACTTTGAGCACAGTTTGGAGTGTAAGCACTCATTCGTTTATACCTCATATATCAGTCCCACAATTTTTCCAATATTGTTTACCGGTTTACTGTAAATCAAAATAAAAGTAATTTGAACCAAACCTAAGTGGTCTTTCTCTCCAAACTTAAACCTCCAGGAGCCTTACAATCTGGCCTAGTTCAAAGGGCCTCAAAATATTTACTTACTTTTTGAAAAGCTCCAGAATGTGCCTGGCAAATAAAAAAGTAAACTAAGAAATAGAAATGAAATAAAAGAAAATAGGATATCCAACAGAGGAGAGAAACTAAGGAAAATGCCAAGTGACATTTGAGCATAAATTCTAGAGATTAGTTCTCCAACTGGAAGCAAATGAGTGGACGTCCACCAGAGGTTTCCAAGAAAATGAAACGGAATTAAAAAGTCATTGAAGAGGTTGGAGTATTTGGAAATACGATCACTGGCATTTACTAGATGATGTTGGAAAATTGGGGAGATATTGCTCATAGGTAAATACAAAGCAGTAAATTGAAAAATGTGATAATTATTAATCAAAGGAAAAGCAAACAAATTGGAATGAGCAGAAGGCCTAAGCCTGAGCATTATAAAAGTGATGACCCATAACCATCTATAAGTGGGAGATAGATACTGCTTCCATGGGTATTTTTTAAAACTTCATGTATATATTAAATAGATATTTAAGTAAATAATAAAAGTTACTGTTAAAAGTTGAAAACCAACATGGCCGAGTGGAAAGGAGGTAGGACAGGAGATTTTTGTATTTCCACATAATAAGCACTTCCAAACAATTTAATAGTTTAACTATGCTTAAAATATCATTTTGATATTAATTTGATAGTAGTAAAATCTTAATTTTAAAATGGTGTGCTCAAGATGGTGTTTGTGGAAGTGTTTCGTAAACTGTAAAGCACCTTTGCCTCAGCCAGCGTCCTCTGGAAAACAGAGCCTGAAAAAACAACAATGGGAAAGATGCTTGACCCAGAGGCCTGTAAACAAGAACATATGATGAAGGTGAAGATTGGGGCAGTGGGGGGCGGGGGGATCAAGGCCAGTGCACCAGTGTGATGAACACAACACCATACCTACTACCATTCAGTCACAAGCCACAAGGAGACTGTGAGATGTCACCCACTCTCAAAATAGGAGACATCTTCGGAAGGGCTTCCAACAGGCACTTCAAAGTATAACCTTGTGCTGGCTCTTCCTTTCTCCCATTTCACTCCCTATATGGTTCTTCCTGAGGCCTAACATCCCCCTATATGGTCACACCCATTACACATTTGAGCTACTATTCATGTGCTGTTTTCTAGAGCTAAGAAACTCACCAAAGAATGGAAAGAAATAAAAATAAAGAACAGAGTATCAAACATATAAACTAGAATTCAAACCAGAGGTCGTGGAAGCAGTCCAACAAAACCAGAGAATTACTGGTGCTGAGGCTCTGTTGAGAGACAAGTTTCTGTTAACTTTTTGAATTCTTGCCTATTCTAGGCCTTCTGAGCAAAGGACATGCTTGAATAGGGATGTGAGTGACAGTGTGTTCCTCCAGAGTGATTCAGAGACATCCCACAATAATAAAGATAAAGGCCTTTCCTTTTACTTTCAGATATTTTTTTCATTTACATTCCAAGGTATTACCTTGGATCTAGAAATGCCTTCCTGTACAACCCCAGAGATTTGCTCTCTAGAATGGAGGATGGAACTTCTCTAACTGTCCCAATAAATGTTCAGAGACTCCTAAGTTTAGGATCTTGTCGTGTGGTATAGATAAACATCTGGCATTCAGCATCTCATTTCTGCGATCAGGAACATGAGAAACTGAGTCAAGTTATTGCTTTGGCTGCTACTTTTGCTTTAAGCAAAAAAAAAAAAGATTTGTCTGACTCAGAAATCTTGTGTTCTTGAGTGGGGCTGGCAGGGTGTTAATTTTGCAAACTGAGTTAGAAAACAGACCCTTCACAGTTTCTGTCCCAAGGAGTTGCTGGGATCCCTCTTATGATATTTATAAGGATCTTGCTTCTCCTATTTAACAGAAGTATTTTAAATCTGGATAGCTTTTCCTCATACAGAAATCACGCATAACTAAAAGCTAACTTTAGGGCTGACTGTTGCTAATACCTAATCTATATTTTCACAAGAAGTAAAATTCTCTTAGACCATAATGATTGGTGAACACTTATGTCACTGGAGTGATATAATGGAAAGAGCATGGTCTTTAAAGTCAGAGATATTCATATGCTTAAAATATATTGCAAGATATTCATATGCAAGATATTCATATGCTTAAAATATATTTCCAACATGCAACAGTCGTATAATGTAAAATGGTCAAATTTTACCTGACGCCTATAAGCACAGATGTACTAATTAACTAAGAAAAAAAAGAATTACAGAATCATGCATATGTGCATGATTTCAAAATATGTGCATAGAGGAACTGGCAGAATACCAGGTAGTCAATACTTGAAAAATGTTAACTCCTTTTTCTTCAAAGTTTACTTCCATGTTTTTAAAATCAAACTGAATATTCCATAAATTCTTTGGATTATAAATTCACACACACACACAAAGCTTCAAAAGCATTTATTTAATACTATTCAGAGACAACTATTTACAGTGGTTATTTATAATTATCTGAGAACTTTAGGGTTTATTTGGTATTTTCCCCCCTTTAATTTTGGTTTTGGTTTTCTCTTACATGCCAAGAACAAAGGTAACTAAATGCTTTGGCAAAGGGAATGTATGTGGATAGTTTTTCTGCAACTAATTTTCTATTTAAAAATACAAAAAAATCCTTGGTGATAACAAAGTGAGAAATCAAGATATTGTTCACAGAAATGACTTTCTTTGTACCGTGAACTCAGCCACTTCCTGCTTTCTGATCTCCTAGAGAAAGATAAATCATCTGATAAAATATTTTAATTAAAAATAGAGGATGCTTCCAAAAATTGTGTGTATGTCTGTTTTACTATTGCATCTCATCTACAAATTGTTCATTTATAGATTCATTAGTTTATATACTATAAATGACAAGTGTATGACAACCAAGTTATGCTTTCCTCTTCACCTTAAGTACATTATTATGTTAATTCATTTAAAATAACATTGTTTCCAAAGAAATACTGGGAACAGAATTTGTTCCTTGTGCCACAGGAAAAGATAATATGAACAGAACTTTTCACAAACAAGAAAACAATCTGAATTAGAGTAAATGAAATTCTCGAAAATATTTAATTTCTGAATGAAAACCCCAGATAAAAGTTTCTTCAAAGGCAATTTTCCTTATTTTATTATTCTCAAAGTTTTTATCACTATTTTATAACTATTTAAGAACATATTATTGTTTTAATTACTGTGATTATTTTTGCTGTTGTTAAAGTAACAATTACCTATCGCAAACTCAAGAGAGTTCCCAGAATGGAGTTGACATCATTACAGATTGAGGAGGAAAGGACGTCTTGATTTATTCCCAGAAATCAGTAAAGCTTTCTCATCAATTCAAACCTATCAATGATGTAATTCTGTATAGAATTCTCTCACTTAAATTTATTATCTGGAGGAAAAGCAATAATGTTTATGGGGCATATTGCCTACGGAAACGTATTTTTCATTAGAAATCAATTGTCTTCTGCTTTTAGTATCTGTGGTTTATAGATTAGCAAAACAAGCGTTAGCAAGTTTGAAGCCACTCTGTAAAGCATATTCTATGCCTCAGAAATACACCTTTTTCCTTGGTGTTCAAGGATCTTCTGTCATGAAGAAGCAAACTTCTAGGATGGGTCCAGAAAGTGTTTGCTACTTTATAGATCTTTGGGGGAAATTATAAAGTATCTTTATGTGCCTTTCTGGTAGGAAGCTTTCATTATAACCAGAAAGAATGACAGTCTTTTCTTCAGTCTAATGATGTTACATTTTATGAGATTTCAAGTCAATGGAATTATCTTTGATGCCAGATGTTACTTATGAAGGAATGGGTGATCTATCTTAATCACAGATCAGTCATCTATGAAAGTATGATGTCTTTCCAATAATGTTCTCTATAATAAGAACTAAGACACTGAGAAATAAATGCAATCCTTGATAAATAGCCATCCAGGATCAGAAACTACTTTCATTAATACTTAAATGAAAAGAGGTGGGGGAACCACAGCCATAATATATGTGGCGTACAATGTGGCTGGCTCTGATTTTTAGCAGAAAGCAGGTATGCCGCACCCTCCCTGACAGATGAAATCCTGAATGCATGCTTGTAAATCAAGTAAAACTTTTGCTCCTAGAAAATCAAGTGACTTACACATTGAAAGATTTTTTGCCTTCTTCAAAGTGCTAAATTCTCTTACATATATTAAATTTACTTTAAAGTTTTTCAAACCAAAATATGGCAGAGGCAAAACGGTAGCAGAAAAACAAGCAGCTCCCACCTTCCAAGGGACTGAGATCTGAATTTATTTGTATATTAATGATTTGGAATTCAATAATATGTTTACTTTACTTACACCACGGTCACATTCCAGACTGGCTCCAAAAGCCCAAGTAATTGCCACGTGAGGTAATGCTTTTTGCAAATTTTTGTTCAGGAATTATAGAAAGTAACCATTTTATCCTCTAATTTTCTGGGATATATTTGTCTTGTAATTTTTACACACCTTTCCCATATTGGTTTTTTATTTTGCGTGTTGTCTGTCCTTCCACAATAAAATACCTTAAAATGCTTTAGGTAAAACTGAAAAATTCTTTGTGAACCAGAAAAGTTGGTAAATGAGTTCTACGGAAGTTGAACACAAGATCATCTCAGAGATGTTCTCTTTGACTCTCAAATGCCTAATTAGCCTCTATATTAAGCAGTTGATCATCTGCACTGTAATTGTCCCCAGAGGAAGCATAAAACAACCCCAGTGGGGCTTGACGAAGTCTGCCTCTGACAAACGCTGCATCTCGATTTAAATTTGGTTTATGAGGAAAAGATGAGTACAATTTAGGTACAAGTCAAGATTACTTTTTTTTTTCACTTACTCATTCATTTACTATCATTTATTAAGGGTTTTTTTTTTTTTTGGTAGTAAAGCCCGTGCTTACCAGTGGGAACAAAAAGATGAAGACAGCCCTGGGAATTCTTTGAATCCCTCCAGTTAGAGTTTTTTTTGTTTGTTTTTTAACATGTGTTTATTAGGTTTTCACTTTTTGCCTTCACAAAATTAAAAAGGAAATTTAACAACAATAACAAAGTTTAAGATAAGGACTAGAAACTAAAACCTCATAGAGAATGAATGAAGATACATTCAGGAAAGAAATCAGACGATTGCTGCAATGAAGTTATTAAGCAATAATAATAGTAATGGAAAAAAAGCAACATTTGCATTGTCAAATAAGAGTATGTCTATTATAGAATGCTTTCACTCTGAGAAGAATACTTTTTTAGGAAAAGAAATTACGTTTCTAACTAACTTCCAATTTAGCAGAATTACGGATGGATTGAGGTGGCCTCAAGAAGGACTATTAATGGGGGTAAGAAACAAGAGCTCCAGAGGGAAACTCAATGTACAGAAAGGGGAGACACGACCAGTGATCCAGACTCAATGCCAAGGCTACAGGCTGGTAGAGATTGATTTCATCTCCCTGATAAACGGGTCAATTTTTAAAAACAATATTTTAGTAAAAGAGTTCAAGGTAAAAGTGCATAATCTTTTTTAACTGTGCAGCGCTACTGAGGCCTGTGCAGAGATCTGAGCATGAGAATTCTCATCACAGCATGGACACAGTTGTATTTATCTATGACACTTAAGTTTTAACCATGTTAAAGCAAAAGGTGACCTGGCATTTGAAAGCTGCGCTGACCACTTTAGACTTAGTGCCTTGTTTGTTCAGATAATTAGTAAAAGGAAAGCTTTAAAAAGGATACAGATTTTGCTGTTTGGGGCGAAAGTATATCACTTTACAACCATTATTTTTCTTGTATGAAATATATACAGACAAGCTGAATAGCTGAAAAAGATGAAGGACTCTTGATCATCGGTTGAAAAGTGAGTTGCCTGGCCATGATAGATCTATTAGACCAAGACTAGAAAAAAAGGCCACTGTATTCCAGCATCTAGTGAAATAAGGTCACAGGAAAGTTTTCTTGAACTAAATATGCTTCTTGAATTAAATATAATTTCTATTCACACAGGTAATAAATTAATGATTTTCTTATATTCAAAAGCACTGAAAATGGTAAATTTAATAGTAATAGTTAAAATTTATTATTTATTCACAGTTATGGAAATTTTGCTAAAGCATTTCACATATTACCTATCATCTAAGCCCTGCAATGACCATGTAAGGTAGACGTCATCTATATTTTACAGATTAAAAAGCTAATGTCTGAGATATTAAACCATTTTTCTAATTATTATATTTATATACATATGTATCCAGATTCATTGCCGTAAGTATGGTTTTCTAAATTTTCAATATTACTGGGGTACACATAAGTTTTTGATTGCATATTTGCTTTTATACACTTTAAGACAAAGTTATAAGTATGTCCTTTACCCAGAATGTGTACATTGTACCAGTGAGATGTGAATGTATTTTTTTTAATTTAAGTCATTTGTTCATATTTATTAGAACATAGCTAAGTGCCTATAATGATATAAATAAATAGAACTGACCGATAATTATATTTCTCAGTAACATTCAATCCAGGGATAGAAGAAGGCTGCTACCCTCCTCAGAACACCGTTTTATTTCTAGGTCCTAGGACTTTGTTCTTTGTCTAAACTTTGCCCAAAGAGAAGGGAGTACCTTCCTTTAAGGTAGGTACTCTACAAGGTGTACACACATATCCATGGCATATAATGTGGACATTCAATTACTAAAACATCAGGAGAATATTTCATTTGTGCTGGATAGGACCACACATATGCAAAAAGCATGAATAAACTTTTTGCTATGGGTAGTGTGAGGGAAAAGTGTGTGGTGTCTGTTCATGCATTAGAAAATGCACTACTGGAGGTGATATTTTCCTTTTTTTGTTTTTGGGGGGGCTTGAGGTTTTTTAAAATTTTTCATTTGTAGTGTACACTAGAAAGGATGATGTACTAGAATTCATTTTAACAGAGTAGAATGTCTGGGTCTAACAAGGAAAAACACCTCTATACTCTAACAAGGAAAAACACCTCTATACAATTAAAACAAATAACTAAAAGAAATTAGAGCAGGTTATAACCGGATGCCAATCTCATGCATTATGGTATCCAGAGTCCGGTCCATGGTCCTTAATATACTTTTATATCATTGGCTCAGTATCGAAAAACACAGAGAAGTCTTTCATTATGATCACATTTTATCTAATGAGGATAAAAAGTTTGAGCATGTTTGCACAACAATGGGCGATAAATAGGTGACTAGTTTTCCACATTGAAGTATACTGGCAGTCAAGGGAGAAGAAGATGTTCACCCAACAGGGTATGAGAAGAAAAACATGACTTCACGACACCAGTAATGCCCGTGAAGGGCATTTACATTATTGTATGCAGCTTGTTTTAGTGGCACATCTTAAAGAACCTAAAGCCATCATTCCAATACCAAAATATTGCAATTCTTATTGTTGAAGACAAAAGTAAAACAATATTTCTGTAAAATTAATTGAGACTTTCATTCTTTCCTAGCATTATTGACTAGACAAAGAAATAGATTTTTTAATGTCATTGGGCACATTTTACAAATAACATCCAAATGCTGCAACTGAATATTCTTCAGAGTTGCAAGTAAACAAAAAGTGAATTAGGAATTAATGCACTTGGAGTCTAAATGAAAATGTCTCACTGACTTAGGAGTTCTATTCAAATATAAAAATGATACAATTGAAGACACTTGCAAAGACTTACTGTGACTTAAGATTTCCTACTTTTTTTAAAAACAGAAGAGCTGGGCATGATGGTGCATTCCTGTAATCACAGTTACTCAGGAGGCTCAAGTGGGAGGATTACTTGAGGACACAAGTTCAAGACCAGCCTGAGAAAGACAGTAAGATTTCAACTCATGCAATAATAAAAAGAAAGAAAAAACACAGAATAAAAACTTGGCTGGATGAGAATTCCAGTGAGGACTCAAGGTAACTCACCAAGTTTAATATTGATGTTATGGTGAAAGATTGCAAACAATATCCTCATAAGCCTCATAAATATAAAGTAGGTATAATTGCCAATTTAAAATACCATTTCAAAATTTTTAACTTATAATGATTCTAAATGTTACGGTTAACACTTCTGCTAAATGTTAAGAGTTGTATAGATTCTATAGATTCTAAAAGTTCTGAAAAAGTACCCTAAATCTTACTACCATTCTTCCCAAATAATGTTTACAGAAAATTTACTGAATGAAGGAAATTACAATGTCTAAATAAGTAAAAATTATAAAAGCACACAAAAAAATTGAAAGTCATGGAGTGAATTTCAGAACAGAGTAAATTTGAATATAATTCTATATTATTTCTAACCTGTCAACTCAATTGACCTCCATCAGTTTTAATCAAAGTCTATTTTCATACTGTATTACTATCGTGTCAGCTTTTGTATCTAAGATCCCTCATTACACGAACTATCTGGTTTCCCTCTTGACTTTGACACTATTTTCTTGAACCTTTTTATGTATTTTCTGACAAGTTCTATATCCTTTCAACAGTGAATTAAGAAAGAGAATCGCAGCATAACCGTGTTCATACTTAATGTTTATGACAGCTTTCTGTTATTATCATTACAAGCATCATCATTACTACCACTATGTCATAGAGATAATTAAACTAGTTTAACAGAACTTACTGGATAGAACACTATAATGCTTTCTACTGGTTTTTGAGAAAAGTTTTCTTTTTCTTTTTTTTTTTTATTGATATGACAAAGCTGGTGATTTGTTTTTTTCAAACACTTATCCATATTATGTTTTAGTACTTTCTGGACCCACATAACAATCTGAAAAAGACGTAGCATCTTCTTTGACTTCTTCTACTGGGTGCCTCCTATTTTCAAAGCAGGCATGCAGCCGAGATCCAAGGCTGCAGTGTAAGATGAACTGAGCAAAGGATCATTAGAAAGAACAATGTGGCACTCATCATTGTGTGCTGTCACAACACCATCTGGGTTGCACCAGACCAGAGTCACTTTGACATGACAAATAAACCTCTCAGGGAAAATGGGGAGCCTATTAATTGTTCCACTGTCTGGCCAAACACCAGTGATATACTCTTCTCTAATGCAGTACCGTACACAATTGTTATCATTGAATTAACAATAACAATGAATTGTGATTTTTAAAATAACATTTATTTCCTCTGGATGAAAAATAAAACTTATTAAGTATCACTGTCTCACTGGGGTAGTATAAATATATTTATTCAGCCTTTTAATTATATTTATAGCTCACCTGGGGAACTGACTTCAGATATAAACATTGTCTTCCTCCCACTGCTAATAAATATTATGCAGTGAAACTACATAGTGTGGCCCCCATAGCAGTCATTTCCCTCAACCCCAAAATGTGGTGACATTATTGGTTCAAATGGCTTTTGATCTGTAGACATCAGCTTTTCTTGAATATTAGTATTTATTGAATATCGCCTGAATATTGCCATTGCAAGAATAATGACAGCTGGTGTCTATGCAAGTGTACACATGCCAGTTGTCCTGCTCTAGATGTCCTATAGGCATCATCTCATTTAAGCCTCATACAAATCCAATGAGCCTTTTATTTAGCCTACTTTCTAGAGCAGGAGTTAGCAAACATATTTTGGAAAGAGCCAAACAATAAGCTTTATAGGTTTTCCAACCTTACAGTCTCTGCCGTACCTACTCAGCTGGTATTGTGGCACAAACGTGTCATATATAATACATAACCGAGTGTGTGGTTGTAGTCCAATAAAATTTGTTTTTCAAGAAAACAAAGAAAGAAAAAACAGATAGTGGGCTAGATTTTGCCTGTGGGCCATTGTTCGCCTACCCCAGTTCTAGACCCAAGCTCACTAAGGAGTGAAGTTCACATTTGAAATCAGATTAACTCCAGATAGGAACAGCTAATCATGTTATACTGCCACTAATATTCCATGGTCTCTCACATTCTCAGTGATGAAGGAAAAGACTGGAACAAAATGTGAAAATTTTTAATGTCTGAACAACTAGCAGGAGAATTTCTCTTAGAGAAGGCATTTATTTGTTTTTTTTTTTTTAAGTCTCACTAAATCCCCTGGGGAAAGTTGAGAACCTAAAGACAG
The DNA here is from genome assembly GCA_963575145.1 of Galago senegalensis. Classification (NCBI taxonomy): domain Eukaryota; kingdom Metazoa; phylum Chordata; class Mammalia; order Primates; family Galagidae; genus Galago; species Galago senegalensis. The sequence continues at coordinate 31,063 of CAUYTI010100521.1, forward strand.
TTGTCAATTGGCCTCAAGCTAAGAGGAAACAAATGGACAGAAATCTTGAGATGTACCAACAGAGAGAAGAGAAAAGAAAAAAATAGCTGAATCTGTGATAGGAGATTATAGCCTGAATTATAGAAAAGAGTCAAAAGCCATGAATAATAATTTTTTTTGCAGTTTTTTTTTTTTTTTTTTGGCTGGGGCTGGGTTTGAACCTGCCACCTCCCGCATATGGGGCCAGCGCCCTACTCCTTTGAGCCACAGGTGCCACCCAATTTTTTATTTTTATTTTTTAGAAAGAAAGTACTGGGAATTTCTAACATTCTATTTCTTAAACTACGAGTAATAGAAAACACTACTCCAACAGGCTTAAAAAATACAGAAAAAGACTTTCTCATGTAATCTATTATAAATCAAAAGGTGGGGTAAGTCCCAGGTGTGGTGCAGTCACGGAGCCGCCTGTCTCGCTGTTAGTATACCTCCCTTCTCACCTCTTCTCGTCAGTTCTAGTATTAGGACGACTTTCTCCACAGCAGCAAGAACACCGCCTAGACCAGTGACTTACAACCGGTGTGCCAGGCACACTGCTGTGCTGTGAGAGGATCTTGGGCGCTTCGCAAAAAGCTTTAAAGATCATTAATTAAATTATTTTCTAAAGAAGTTCAAAGCACAGTAAGTATATTCCTTTTTTCACTCTTTTTTTTTTTAATCAGCGTAACTTAAGTGTGCCACAGAAGTTTAACCATAGGTTTGAGTGTGGAGTGAGATAAAAGAGGTTTAAAACACTGGCCTAGAGCAACTGAGGCAGCATGCTTCTTGTTCATGTACAGCAAGGAAGAGAAGAAGAATATCTCCACACAGCAGCAAAGATTATCCATCAATGAATAATTAGCCCCCCAAATCCGGAGTGCTTGGAGGTTAATGATGGATTCCTGAACCACGGTCTGGAAAAAAGGAAGAATTTCCCAACACTAACCTGTGGGACTGCACAGGTCCTGTAGCTACAGACGTGGCCATTTCACTCAAGTCATATGAGTTGTAGGGGGATGGATAGCTATCTGAACAAAATGAGATTCTTTTAGGATTGCAGAAGGACAGATTGAGTATAAATATGCACAATGGACATCTCTAACACATTTGATGAAATACATATCTCTGGAACAAGACTGACTTTTAAAACATAAATAACACAAAAAACAGGGCTTGCCATTAAAACAGCACTACCTTTGTTTTAGAAGCTACCACACTGTATCATAGGTCAACAAACATTGATGTTTAACTTTATGCCGGGCAATGTGACAGATCCAGGATAAAAAGAAAAAACTCACAGTCACTTGTGGGAGATAGCACCTAAAGGATATTTTGAAACAATCTAGTAGTTGATTGACAGTGGCATACATGGTGTACAATGGATGTACTCAAGACCAGAGGAGTCCAAACAGGCTTCAAAATGGTTTCACTTTCTTTCATTAATTTCATAAACAAAAATTAATGCTAGATGACACATAAGCATACTATATATATTTTTCAACAAGAAAATATTTTTACACAAATATAGATAAGGCTAAATATCTTTCACAATATCACAATATTCTTTGAAAGGCATTATATTAGATACTAGTAAAATCTAGAAATGATTTGCACATAAATTTTGCACAAATATATAGAGACGTACATATCAACTCAGACATGTGGCACCTTACAGAGCGTGTGTATCAACATTCATTGACATTCCTTCCAAATCTAGAAATCAAGTTTAGGTATTAGTAGCAAAACTACGTGGTGAACACAGAAATAGAATCTTCATTTGTGCAGAAGAAACCTATTTTGAATTGCTGCAGCATCCTTTGAATGTGTAATTTATTTTGAAATGGGAACATATTTTATCCACAGGGTATTCATTTTCTTAATAACTGAAGCTGGCATAACTTGCTGAGAAGACAGCTTGCACTTGCACTTAAGAGAAGCACTCATGGTTATAGGTAGTTGAACATTTTAGAAGGGAAATCACTTAACCTACTCAATTTAGAGCTTTAGAAAGAATACATTAATGTATAAAGGAGAGAAGACCCAAAGCACAAATGCTTTTAAATTATCTTTTCCCTAGATAAAAATTATAGTACCATGGCTTTCAAGTGTACATTAAAAATTCAACGATATGGTTTTTTTCTTGGAATTATTTTAAGACAGGCTTTTTGAACTACAGCACTATTGATATTTGGGGCTGGATAATTCTTGGGGTTGAGGGTTCTCCTATATCACATCATCCCTCCTTCCACCCCTTTGAAACAGTAGCACTTCCTCACAGTGACAATCAAAAATAGCACTCCAGACATTGTCAAACATTCCCCGGAAGGCAAAATTTCCTCTGGCTGAGAAGCACTATCTTAAGGAATTATTTTAATATCAATCTGTAGCTTAATAACTTTATGTAACAATTAAATGTCTATTACCATTTTAATGTATTAATAATCATTGTGAAAATAACAAGCAAGAAGCTTCTAAAGTAAAAATATTTAGTATCTTCAAAGTCTGTATAATTTAGTGAATCAGTTTCAGAGTTATAAGAATCATAGGATCAATAGAGATAAAAATAAATCCATAGCAATTCCCAAATTGATCGTAACACATACAAATATCACTTCTTGAACTTCTGATCTCCACCCAAAACAATAGTTGGAATCATATAATAAATGTGGAGAAAAATAGTGAAAGAAACACAACCTCAAAAAGAATAAACAAAAGCTAAGTTTAGGATTTAGGGGCAATTAAAAAGTTGCCATGTGTGGTGGCTCACACTTGGAATCCCAACAATTTAGGAGGCTGAGGTGAGAGTATTGCTTGAGCCCAGGAGCATGAGCTACATTGGACCACTGTACTCATCCTGGGCAATCTCTTTAAAAAAAAAATAAAAGTGGAGGTAAGGAGAGGATTCAAAAACTAAAGCTGACAGAACAGTGATTCTCAGGGAGTCAAAGACTAAGTGAGTGCCAGGGTGATCTTTTTTCTACCAATTATTTGTTGTTGTTTAGCACCTTAGGGACTTACATAAACACATAAAAAGATAGAAAGAAAACCATTCTGCATATCCAGAAAACCAAAAATTACTTTTTAACAAAGATATTTGCACCAGAATGTTTATTGTAGCCCAATTCATAATTTCTAAGTCATGGAAGAAGCCCAAGTGCCTATCAACCCATGAATCGATCAATAAATTGTGGTGTATGTACACCATGGAATATTATGCACCCTTAAAGAAAGATGGCAACTTTACCTCTTAACATGTTTACATGGATGGAGCTGGAACATTCTTCTTAGCAAAGTATCTCAGGAATGGAAGAATATCC